>JAGFPH010005092.1:74202-99560 GCA_018207615.1 Philaenus spumarius
TGGACGTCAAGGGTTTTTTTTATCTCCGATTTTCATTTCGGTGGTTTTGATTACCTGAATAGCCTGGAGTTCCCATCCTAGTAGCAAAAAAATGGAGTTTTTTGCATTAGTAGCACGTATTGTTGGTTTGAAATACAGATTTTACGTGTGGCCTCCTAGGTGTGTCTATTTCTGTGTTAGCTACTGACACCTGTGATTTGCAGTGCTTCTTGAATTGTTGCCAGGAATCGGAATCTACACTACTGACTGTTTGCTAGAAACCTTCGTTCGGCTCCCTCATTTATTATCTTTTGTTCGGCTCCATTGTCAGACTTTTTAATAGTTAGCGAACATAGCTTGCGGCATCTATTTGCAAATGCTTCGGGCGTCTCATCTCGTTTTTGACTGACGTTTTGTAATTTGACGTAATGAAATTGGTCTTGGGCTTTGCGACGGAAACGTTCGATTAGTGTCTGCTTTACCTGTGTGAATTTTATCCCCTCCCAGTTAACTGTGATTGAGTAGCCAAGTACAGTGCGGGGGGTCCCTTGAGTTTAAAGGATACAATATTTAGTAATAAAATTAGGTTACATACCTTATATATGTCCGTCTACAGTCCTAAATTCAGTCCTTATGTGAAGGGACTTTCGATTTCGGAGTTCATGTCTCCATTATCAAGTCAAGTAAAAACACACATTAAACAGAACTTGCCATGGTTACACTTAACATAACACTACACACAACACAAAACACTCAAACAAATAAACACGTGATAAAAACATATGTACTTCGTTGGCCAACGAACGTGACTCGACTGACTGTAATGCGGAACTTCTTATCAACCTATCCCCGTTTGACCGCTTGTAGAAATATTTAAACTTATCGGTTTGCCGTATTTGTGTATATTGATACGTTCAATTGTGTTAAACAACACGTTAGAACAATACTTGAGTTTGTGATTGAGAACATTATCCCTATCATACTTAAAAGCATTATATATATGTAATTCATCAAAGGTGTTTATAAGTAATGACTTTTTACATATATTTCAAATCTCTACATTGGTTTGGAAACTTTCAATGTTGTGGTTGGCTTGTACCAGGTGTTCAGCAAATTTGGATTTTTGTATTCCCATAGTGGGTTTTGGGATGTGCTCAGAATATCTTCTTTTGAAGGAACGGCCTGTTTGTCCAATGTAAAATTTGGGACAATCAGAGCATTTCAACTTGTAGACTCCAGTTAGAAGTGAAACTTGGTTATTTTTGCTACGGGGTTGTAATAGATTTTCTAATTTGTTGGAAGTTCTGTTAGCTGCTATTATATTTTGTTTCCTCAGTTCACGTTTAATGGTGTTCTGTAAAACCTCACCGTATTCTAAAGACACAAACTTTTGTTTCTGTTCTGGGATGACATTGCGTTTTGTTTTTCTTTTGTGTTTGTGTACGATTTTATCAATAATTTGTTTTTATCGTACATTAATAATAATTTTTTTGTACATTTTTATCACATGTTTGTTTGAGTGTTTTGTGTTGTGTAGTGTTATTATGTTAAGTGTGACCATGACAAGTTCTTATTAATGTGTGTTTTTACTTGACTTGATAATGGAGACATGAACTCCGAAATCGATAGTCCCTTCACATAAGGACTGCATTTAGGACTGTAGACGGACATATATAAGGTATGTAACCTAATTTTATATGTAGTTCCTGGAGGCAATACGCTATAATGTATATACAATATTTACCCGATCTTTAGCAGCCCTGCTACCCATTTCTGCTGCCTGCTCCTGAGGAAAAACTCCTGTACCGGAATACTCTGGCCATCTCCCATTTATTATGAAACAAATGCGGCAATGCTTAACACTCCAATGGCCGCACACTAAAAGTCACGTGAACGTCTTGCTGGATCTGTCAGATTCATATGCCGAAATTTGAATAGTTTCCTAACTTAAACTGGGTAAACATCAATAATAACAACATGGTACTTTTTAATACTTTTATTAAATATATTTGAACATTTAAGGTCGGAATTTTTTAAATTTATAATTGTAACATATACAAGCTCAGGAAAATATAAAATAACAACGTAAATTAGGCCAAAGGAGGCGTTAACTAAATTTTGTTTAACATCTAGGTAAGATAGCCAAAGTAAATGGGTACTGTGTTTGATCTAAAACAAAAATACAGACGAACTTAAATTTTAATAATTTGTTCCTTTGTAAAATGCAGACAAATTTTTTAAATTTTGTTTTATTAATGTAAAAAGTGAGTCATAGTTGAAATCGATGTTAGGAGTTTAGAGACCTTAAGAATATGCACTAAGACAAAAATAGAACTGTGACGTAATTGACAAAAAACCGCAAAGAAAAGATCACGTAAATTAAAAGCTTGATCAGGATTGGTTGAGACGTTCAAGAACAAGATTGTGGGTCTGGAAGCATGGGTTTCTAGCAGAGCTAATGGCAGCGTGAAGGTGTATAAATTATGTGAATTTTCTGGTTTTTAATAAGTTTTTATACAGAGAAGTTTGAGTTACAAGTAACTAAATGTTATCACAAAGTATTTGTGAGAAAATATTTGAACTTTTCTTTGAAACGTCTTCAGAAAGATTGAAAGTTGAGTAGACCCTAGTTGGACATCCTGTTATGGCATCCTAATTTACGTCTGAAATTAAAAAGGTGTTAAGTGAAATAATTGAATTCGACACATCTTCGCAAATAAGGAAGATTCAACAAAGTTAAGGTAACCCGGCAGTCCCTATCTTCTGTACCGTGTAATGTGATAAAATTTGGAAGAAAGTGCTGGGCAAAAGGACAGTACATATCGATGGCTTCATTCTAATACCACGTATTTCAAATGATGCTACTTTTCAGGAGAGGAAATAAACTTTCTTATTCCGTAGATTTAACAAAATAAAAGTAACAAGTAATGTTATTACAAACAAAACACCTTTTTTCATTAATATTAGTGTACATTTTTTTCAAAAATAGTACCGTACAGATTTTATTTAGCTAAAATTGAGATACCTGTTATTAGAAGAAAGTTTTGAGACATACGTGGTATTAGAACTAGCTTTTTAGTATTGAAAACATGGATAATGTCTAAAAAAAAAACTTGTATCTCACATAAAAGTAACATTAAACTAGATATATGTCATTAGAAGTTAAGCCTAAAAACAATTTTAAGGAATTAAATATTATGGAAAACAAATGAAAATTATAAATTAATCTTTTTAATGTCTTGTTTAAAACATCAATGCATAAAACAGAGTTTATTACAAAACAAAATGTTAGTAAAATAAGGTTAAAAAATAACTGATTTTAAAGAGTGTGATTTTTATTGAACCTATTTGTAAGGTAGGTTGTTGTAAAAATTGTGATATTCTTTAGGAATAACAGCCTTTAAGTCTTGCAAATGCTTAAATTGTTTCTCTGGTATATGGAGTCGTCCCCTGTACAAGGCTCCTGGTTTTGAGCTAGGGTCCACATGCTGTGGTCTTCTGGGCAGGTCTTTGAAGCTGTCGTCATAACTTAACTTGTACTGTATGTTTCCTTCAGGTGCGTACTTGAGTACATGAATGTCAGTGACAACAGGATCACCTACAAAATACAATAAAATATTAGGTTGATTATTTTGCTATTGATGGGCTATGTTTTGATATTCAGTTATTTCAATTAAAATTAAAATTCGTCAACCATACCTGTTTTTCTTCCTGGGCGTATTGAGTCATAGTAGCTGATTTTTGTAAAGTCTTTGAAAAAATCATAGTGCAAATACTTGGCATCATATGGGAAAGGCTTTTCACGTGCTTCTTTTGTGTACTTAACTAGCTCATAAGGTATGTACACTTCTTTATTTTTTAACTTCTTTTCTATCATAGCATGCACCGAGTCGCCTTCCATTTGAGTATGACCTTTTATTAAGAATTTTTGTGAGACTTCAATGTTATGCTGCTTAGAAAAATGAAGAAGTGCATTGGCTAGATATTGGTTGCGATTTTGGTTGGTACAACCATCAGTATATATGACAATAGGTAAAGGAGGGTTCAAACAGTGTGCTTCTAAATAGTCAATTAAGCAAGATGCAAAAGAGTTAGCAGATAAATCTCCTTCAACTTCACTGAACCAATAACAAGTACATTGGTGGGTGGACAAGTTGTATACTGTGTAGTTATGGTTACATAATTTTGTTTTGTAATACATAGCGCTAGCCAATGAAAATGGGGTTACTTTAACAGCTTCAACATCTGCGGTGATACAATGAATTATTCCATCAAGAGCTCGTTTTTTATCAATCTCTTTTTCTTTTCTCGCCAAATCTTTTTCATTTGTGTGAGCCTTCCAAATTTCCTCAGATACATTCCCAGACTTGTAACCACAACACAAATCACACTGGTCTTTGCGAGGAGTGTAAATGGCAAGATTTTTGGAATAAAACAGCTCAAAGAACATGGCCTTACTTGCCCATTGTTTGTTTTGAAATATACAGTCTTTTTTTATATTGGTTATATACAGCGACCTTTGTGTCCCATATTGACTCTAAGTACAGTTTGCTGGAGTCCTTTCGGCAATAATGAGCTGGAAGCTTTGGAAGTTTATCTAACCACTCTTCAATATTTAGCTTTTTTCAGACAATCTCCCTTTCCTCAGAGGCATTTCTCCAGTAGTAGAATCATCATTTTGTTCACTAAGAGTACTTCTTGTACTTTTTAACTCATTTTGAGTAACTGAAAGATCTCTGTTTTTTTTTAGGCCAATCCAGTTAAGTGCCATCCACTCTTTGATTTCCAGAGTGTGTAAATAAAATTTCTTACATACTGGCCTAGTTATTCCTTGATGTTTCAAATGGTAAAAATAAGTTCCTGAGCGCCTTGTCGGATCTTTCCCTTTCCTTGTTTTAGGACTAGTTATAGAAACCAGTGTCTTAACATAAACTTGTTTTTCTGTCCAAGTCATGTTCCAAAAATCTTTGAAAATAATTTCTCTGTCTTCATCAGAAAAACTTTCACAATTTCTTTTTTTACTTTTCTTGCATACATCTGAATTGCATGGTGGACCAATCTTTCTATTTTCTTTTTCTGGACCTCTATTAACTATGATTTTCCCATCTTCAGTCTTACTTCTTTTGAATTCATTGTACTGCTGTCCAAACATACGTCTTTGTTTGGTTATATTTATTTCCCATTCTTCAGGTTTAGCTTTTTTACGCCTTTTACGTTTTTCACTTAGTTGTTTGTCATTTTGTAAATTAGACACACTCAAAACACCAGGGGAATTTCTGGCTTATTAACGTTTTCTAAGTAGTTTTCAAAGTCATCCATTTCTGATTCACTATCAGCTTGAGCGTTGCAGATGCATCAAGTCTTTGAACTTTTCCTGGCTCAATATCAGGGTTTGAAGAAGGTTTAACTTTTTTACGTCCTTTAGCTTGTTTCTCATACACACTACTTACAGTAAAAGCTCCTGAAAATGAGTCCCTGTGCAAGAACTTTCCAACTTCTTCTTTTGTGATTTTCAGCTGTCTAAGTGGACGTGTTGGAAAAGGACAGGTTTTGGAAAAAAATTGGAATAAGTGTTCTTTCCAAGAATAAAACATGTTATGCTTGCAGTAAACTACAAAGTAGGGTTCAGGTTTTGAACGGGATTTTCTTATTTTATCCCTCCAATCATCAGGAATCTCAGACGGTGCCATTTTGATTCAGAAGGGCCATATTTTTATCACATTCGAGGTATGTGTGTCCTCGAATCGGATAGATGACTAATACAGAATCTAAGAGATTCAGATGGTGGACAACTGAGTGAAAACATTTGAAGGGCTAACGGAAGAACAGGCTCAGTCACAAATAATAAATTTTACAGGAGACCGTTTTTGTATTAAAATCTCTGCATGCCGCTACGTTTTTTATTTGTTATTATTTTCAAAAAATTAATTATTGTTTTAAATAATGTATATTATGCTTTTCCTACTGAAGGTACAATATGCATTAGGAAATAACTGGCTGAGTCCATGGAAAATACAAGGGTCACCAGTTTACAAACTTTGGTTCCGTATGTGCTTACTAACCTCAGAAAGTCTGCCAGTCTTCTTCCTCTTTTTTTGTAAGCTGCAATAAAGCACAGGGATCTTCTTCACTTTAACAACTACTCATATTGTTTTAAAATAAAAATGAATCACTAATAAAGTAACAAACAAACACAGAGTTTTATGCGTATAGTAAGCAAACATAACCTCTAATGGAAGTAAAACAAAACAGATCACGTGATCATTGCCATCTAATGACAAGAGACTGACTACGAATGTTATTGCACTGGACCGTTAGAAAGGCAGTTTTTAGTGTTTTGCAAGCATTTGCTTAAAAATTCGCCAAAAATAGTAAATGAACCCCAATCCAAAGGTGTTCCATAGCTTTTGTGTAGAAAAAACTTCAAAGAATTCAAACATGGCATTAAAAATTAGATTCTTCTAAAATTGTAAAAGTTATTAGCTTAGAAATAAAAAAATTTCATAAGTGGAAGGATAAATCCAACTTTATGCCTACATAAAAAATAGTTAAATTTGTTTGTAATTTTATTCACAATATACAAAAGTTTTGTAATTTAGTTCTAAATATAAATGTGTAAAAATATATTTCATTTTCAAGATTTTATAGTTGCAAATACCAATTTTTATGTTCCAACTACAAAAATGCTAATAAAATATGCCTATTTTCAAAACGTATAGGCCTATATATTTTTTACTCCAAAATTAAATTTTATTATACCAAAGTACCTGGGCGACCGAGCATTACTCGGTATTTTTGTTAATTGTGTTTTTTTTTATAGGAAAATGTATGTAAATACAAATCAGGTAAGTACTGTTTTGTAGGCCTACTCATAACTCGCGAAATATTAGCACTGGTCAGCTGATTTCAAGCTTAAAACAATTATAACCTTTAAGACAAAAAAAAAAAAAAAAAAAAATTTATAGGAGACAGCTGATGGAAATATTATAGGAAACAGCTGATGTTTGTCATATGTATCCTATTGATTTTAAATTACATAACCCCAATGTTAAAAATTTTCAATTTTCAAATGAGTTTTTCAGAAAAATACGAGTTTTCCTGAGGTAGTGGTTTTCACCAATCGATTTTTTAGTCCCAAAAGCCTCTAATCCCAAAGTTTCAGCAAAATCCTTCCGCTGGATCTCGAGATTGCTCGTACAAACACACAAACAAACAAACAGACATTGCTCGTATTAGAGTATAGGATTGTAGTGAATAAATAATAGAATTGAACTGTAAGATTGGAAATTAAAAAAAAAACCTTACATTTTCTAATCAGATATGTAAATCTGTCAAATTTAGGTTAGGTTAGGCACATTGCTAAAATAAATCGGATGAATCTGGGTCCATTTCCAACATCCGATCAATTTCTGATAACCTTTCAATTACTCTATCTGCCATTTTATCAATATTTGTTATTTATGCCATAAAAAGTTTTTAAAATATTTTATAAAATTTATTTAGCCTAGGCTATCTGCAAAAAATAAATCAAAACTCACTATTTAGAACACGTTATTTTCAACACTTTATAAACATAATTTCACTAAAAAACACAATAACAAATTCTGCACTTATTTATTTATAACTGTAACACAATATAACACAGTTTTATAAACTATAAACACTTTCAATTCAGTACAATATCAAGAGAAAAAATACTTGCATCTAATTGCTAGGTAATCGGCTAGGAAACTGGCGACCGTAAACTCCTAAAAACGCTTGTTTTTCAGTTCAGTTTGTACCAACCTAATATGACTAAATTATTGTAACTGCACATAGACTAAAACGTTGCAATTTTATCTTTAAAACGGTATATTACACATCTTAGGAATAAATCGATTTCTGATAGTAAAAGTCGATTTAAAAAATGCTTCCTTATTGGCCCAATCTTAGACCAATGACAAGCCTTTATTCTAAATTCCATATCTCAGAACCTAATGTAGTCACAGATGATTTAAAAATACCACTTGAAAGATAAAAGTCTGATGAATCCAATGCTGTGATGATCTTTGTGATAATTGACAACTGTGAGGAGTTGCAGACCGTTGAAAATGACGAAGTTTTACGTTCCTAACGACGCCATGTCACACGGAAGACAGCTGTTTGAAAGTCTACAATTTTGAAACAATGATTACGTATGTAAATATACGTTTTACGAAAACGTTTTAAATACAAAAATTAAAGTTTAATTAATTTGATTTCCAACGGTGCCAGTTTTATTAGGATTAGATGATTTTAAGTGAATTAATTAATTGAAAATGCAAATGCTCGCTAATTGTCAAAATGGCTGCATCTTGCGCCTGAGAGAACGTCACTTTGGGCAGTCTGGCACTGTGAGGGTTAAAAACAGTTTTTAAAAAACTTTACTAAATGCATATCATTTGAGGGGTCTAACTGCAAAACTTGCATTCTTCAGTTTTCAGAATTTTAGAGAAATAGAAAAAAACTTTTGATTTTAAAAAAAAAGACCGTTGAAAATTGTTTTACCTAAACTTGGTAGACTGTACTTAAGGAATACATTTAAACTTACTGAACTAGTTTTATCTCCCGTTAAACACGGGAAATTATACAAAATATTCTGGAGAATGTAAGTTTTGCTTTTAAGCATTGGAGAATGTGAGTTTTGCACTACATTATTTTGGAGATTGTTAGTCTTGACACTATCCAACGTGGAACGTTTTAAGCAAGAAATTATTTTCTTTTTTCATGTAAGTTTATAAAATGTATGATGAGTGAGTGTGTAATGATCTAAATAAATGGTACACAGAATCAAGTTACAAAAAAAATATTTATTACATGTCATGAATTTGGTTGATACTTAAAATCTATATCTGGAAAGTAGGGACTTCTTCTCCAACATGACATTGTTCCTCTTTGATTTCTCTAATTTCAATTTCTGGTCCGTCAAAAACATGTTAATAAAAATTTAGGCCATCGATCTCCCCCCAGTTATCTCCGTAGTTCTTTTTCAAAAGGCAACCTACATCTTCCTTTTTTTTGCTCTTTAGCAATGTAATTACCTTTGGGAATGACTTCTGGTATCACTGATCCCCAACTTTTTCCTCTCTTGGTAATGCTTCTATTTCTTTATCACCTTTGATTCTATAAACAGTTTCACCCTGAACAAAAATAGTTAGGCCTCCTTGCTGGGCAGTCTCCTTTTTAGTGAAGTACATTCCCGAAATGCCAGGAACTAGGTTTTTTCATATTTTGAACAGCTGCTTCTTTCCAGTTTTTGTTAGTGATGCCCTCTCCTAAGCGCTTCACTGTAGCGAAGTTGTTGATCATCGTTATGTATTCCTCTATACTGACGATAACTTCGTGACGTTTGATGTCCTTATCGATATTGCCGAAAACCCTATCGGAAGGTAAGAAACTGTTTCCAGTCATGGCAAACACAAGTTGAACTTCAACAATGTTGGGTGGCGCACAATGATAGAACCAATGGCCTACCATGGTGGTCAAAATATAATTCTTATTTTGACCACCACACCCATAAATAACAAGGCGAACAGTACTGTGTGGTTGAAGGTCAAAGAATCAAACAGTTTGAAGCTGTTCAAACAGACAAGAAGAAATCTCATTTGACCCTTTGCCAAATTCATTTTCTGTCCAGATATAGCAAATTACATTTTGTGTGCCTACATGAAGGAAACGCTGACAACCCCTTTGAAGCATACCTGAAATAAAAAGAGAAAATAAATCTCTGATTTTTAAATGCAATCAGAGATTTATTTTCTCGCGTAAAAAGTTCCATCAAGCCTAGTAGCAAAATCATTTTCTGGGCAAAAAAATATGGGGATTAGAGTTATACGACTACGTAGAGGTCTAATGTGGTGGAATTAAATTATACTTCTAGAAGCTTAATACCATTTAATTAAATGAAACTACGGATTTCTGCGTAATCAAATCCATTTTTAAACAATTAATTAACATAACTATTAATTAAAAGAACTTTAAAATGACAACTACACAACAACGTTCAGTACAGCTTGAAAGAAATGCTATGGCAGTCAATGACAAACAATGCCACGTGACTAAAATGAACGCGTCTCATTGGCTGGCCGGGAGAATGAAAGTTTTGAAATACGACAAAGAGGAGAATGAGAGTTTTGGAAACGAACATCAATTTCACCATTTAATTTAAATGGGACAATGTTAGTTTTGCTTTATTTCACATTCATAGACATGTGTATTTTGATGCGGACAACAAGAATCATATTTTATTAGGTGAATTTCGCCGAAAATTGGAGAATGTGAGTTTTGCAATTAGACCCCTCATTTCTTTTACCACTTTTAAATAAAAGAAGGACCATAGCAGATTTGAATCTACTTGGGAATTTACCTTCGGAGAATGAAGAATTTATTAAAACCTGAAAAGGTTTGGTAAGTTCTTCAGAACACTGTTTGATAAGCCAGAAACTTCATCAATATCAGTGAACTTTTTGTTTTTTCATTTCCTAATAGTTGTAACGTGCTGTCGCTTGCCAGCCGTTTACAAACAAAATTTATTAATAAAAATAAAAAAATATATAAATAAATCAAATTTTGACAAGTTTTTTCTAAGTTAATGTAATAAAAAAAAAAACTTTTGCTGCGTAACAATTACTTGTAATCTCATACTTTCAATCTGTATACTTTACTTTATTAATATAATTACCATTTCAAATCTATAAAATACTATTCCCTTAACCACAACAAAAACAATCAAACATAACCCCAAAATTGAAAGCAGGTTATGTTATAGTCAGATCTGTGATTGTCACAGTTGACTACCAAATCTCTGTTACGCATATTGGTATGTACATCTGTGCGTGCAGCTGATAACTACGGGGCAAATCGTCTTAGAAACACGGAATCTGTGTTCTTCTCACAGAGACCTTGCCTAAAAAATTCATTACTGCGGTTTCAACTGACGCCATTTTGTACCTCTTAAACCTACACTGATTCTATATTTTATAACAAAGGTTCAATTTACCATGAAGTACTTCTAGGAAGGGAAAGGACTCAAAATTAAGAAAACATAATAGTTGGCATTAAGTTTTTTAATGCCACATTTTAGATATTAAACACACAAACATTATTAAAAAAGGATTTTCAAATCATAGCTGGTCTCAAAAACTTTCAAACACTCATGCATTCATTCCAATTATTAACTTTACTAAATTTAAACATACAACAAATTAGAATATTGAAACTTGAAATGCAGACTTAATTATAGTTATATTTTTTACTTACGTACGTTTTGATTTATAGTGCACTTTGATGAAAGAAAACTTACAACCTTTTAAAATGATTTTAATTTAATTTCTACCCTTATTAAAATTTTCCCCTTGAAGATCTTTGTTCGTAGCACTTAAGCCTCATCGAATTAAATTCACTTTGTTCTTTGAACAACGTTTATATCAGAAACATCGCTTCGCGTGGCACCTATTTGCAAACGTCCGCCATTAGTTCATTTTAAGTCGGCACACACTAACGAAATTTACAAAGTCAATTTTCTTTGCTTTGCAACGTACGATTTACGCCATTTGACATTATTTGTTCACTACACTGTCTCTACTAACCTTTGAACATACTTGTACGGTATTTAAACTATAAATACCGCAAAAACTTATGCTTGTGAAATCATTTCACCACCAAACAATCAACAGGTCCATACTGTATAAGGTCTCAGCTACAAGTGAGGAAGAAGTATAGCGTCTATCTTTTGGCTCCGCCTCCTTTTTCCAGGGGACCGTAAATATGTCTCCCTGAACGGAGTAACTCATACTACCAACATCACAAATCAAATTTCTGTTCTTGCTTTTACACAACTGTCCTTTACAATGTTTATCGACTGTAGGCTAAAAACTGAGTGTCCCAAGTTTTCTTCAATGTACTTTAACACTATATGATATTTTTTATTTTAGACATATGCAAATTGTATGCAAGTTTTTTGTTTTAAAATTGAAAATATATTTTAAGTCAAATTTTATTTTATATAATCCAAAACGTCTGCATTCCCCCCTTTGAATTTCTATGTTTATTATTTATTTATAAAATACAATGTTTTAAATTAGGCTAATTCATCCAAAATTTACATAGCTACTCCCTTTACGTTATACCCCTGTTTACTTAATTAAAACCCCTGAAACTCACATATATTACAAAGAACCCCTCTGATTATGGTTAAAATTGCAAATTTGAAGCATAATCAACAAAAAAGAAATATATGTGAGTTGAAGCACCATAGAAATTCATAGTCACCTCACATAAATATTTGCCTGCAATTAAAGCTACTCAGAAACATTTCAAGGCAAAGAAAGTATAAGCTTTATATTATTTTTTTAAATTTTTTTTTCCGAATTGTTATTTGACTTACTTTCAATGCACGTAGGTCGTTACCAAGATCATGGCCGACCAAAATGACATCCGTGGGCAGTATATCTCTCAAATCCGATTGGACGTCCTCTAATATTTTTTCCACATTACTCAAGGTGGTGCACGTGATCCCTAAATTACTTGTATTATGTTTTATAAGCATGTTGTAAGGTTTCACTATGGCTTTAAATACCACCTGAAAATTAGAGTCAAAATTTAATTCTTTCTGATAAAGTAATATGTGATACGTAATGTAATCTGATGCATAGAAAACACAAAAGGCAGGAAACTGTGCAACTTGTGTTGAAATTAACAATTGCAGCAGTCTCTAAGTTTATACAGCTATTGCTTTCACATTAACACGTTTCCTTTATCAATTAAAACTTCTTTGAAATCGAACCAGTGTGATGTGTGACAGAGATATAGCAATGATGTTCCAGCAACTTAAATGATTTCACATTAACATGCTTCCTTTATCAATTAAAACTTCTATGAAATCAAAAGTTTCCACTTGACTGTCTAGGGGTGAACTGATCCTTTAAAAAAGAACACTTTTATTGTATTTCCATTCCCTCGCGTAGTCAGTTAAGTCCTGGGCAGCACCAGATTTCGGTTTTGGAATAAATGCTAAGGTCGTTCTAAACTTGTCCCTTGTTTTCCCATTCATGTTGGATTTAACTTTACATTATTCTTAAAATTTGAGAAATGAAATTTTTTTCTAGGATGGTAATCGAAAATTAAAGCTAATCAGAAACATTTCAAGGCAAAGAACGTATAAGCTTTGTATTATTTATTTGTTTTGTTTTTTCGAATTATTATTTGACTTACTTTCAATGCACGTAGGTCGTTACCAAGATCATGGCCGACCAAAATGACATCTGAGGGCAGTATACTTCTTAAATCCGATTGGACATCCTCTAATCTTTTTTCCACATTACTCAAGGTGGTGCACGTGATCCCTGAATTACTTGTATTATGCTTTATAAGCATGTTGTAAGGTTTCACTATGGCTTTATATACCACCTGAAAATTAGAGTCAAAATTTAATTCTTTCTGATAAAGTAATATGTGATACGTAATGTAATTTGATGCATAGAAAACACTAAGGGCAGGAAACTGTGCAACTTGTGTTGAAATTAAGAATTAACTTTCGTAGTGTTTGCTCAGTAATGTTTGAAATCTCACTTTCAACATGATGATATCAACCTTACTTTTTAAATATCTCCAAAGGAAAAAGACTGCAGGAGTAAGATCTGGGGATCTTGGAGGCCACATTCCTTTTGATATCAAACGGTGGCCAAAAAATTCCCGTAACATATCCAGCGTTTCATTAGAACTATGACACGTTGTGTTATTTTGCTGGAACCAGCAATATCGTTCTTGCAATCTAACAAGGCTATAAATTGTTCAATTAAGTTGCGATCAACCACACCATCTACAGGTTTGTCAACAACAAAAAATAAAGGCCCTATAACACGATGCCGGGAGATCAGACACCAAACACCAATTTTACGTGCATCGTTCGTGAAACGAGTGAGGATTTACAGCACTCCATACTCGGCAGTTTTGGCTGTTAATGAAACCATCCAAGTGGAACCATGCCTTGTCACTAAAAAAAATACGATCCAACATTTCAATACCCTTGTCATTAACAAGAGAACGCATCCAACAACAGTAGACGTTTACCGTGGTCAACTTCTTTCAGTTCATGAACGACACCAATGCTGTAAGCACACAGTTTTAATTTTTTAGTAGCCCTAAAAGCGGTATGTAGTGAAAGTCCAACCTGTGACAATAACTTTCTAAGTTAATGATTTGCTGGATGAGCGATTCAAACGTTCTTTCACATCGTCCAGAACTTCCACTGTTAACAATAATGATCGACCTGTTTTTCCGAACATTCGTCTTTTACTTGTTTGAAAGATTTATGCGCACAATAAGTCTCAATAATAAACACATGTTCGTCCTTGGAAAAAGTAGTAGTGCATTACAGTAACTCACGACTAGTCAACAGTGAGAACAGTTTTACCAACTGATATTTGGGGAGATAAAATTTACCTATGCGTAACTTCCCAGATGGCACAAAATTTTGCGCCGATCAGATTTTCTTACCTGGATCACTTTAATATCTCCCCATGGAACTTTCTCACCTGTTTCATTAATATTGAAATTATTTCCCATTTCTTGAGCCAAAGCTTTTAAGTCCAATATGTTAGTTGTATCAAGTTCTGTTACTCGATAAGGTTTGCATACTTTAATACTGTAACCTATTGAGTTGGGACTGCAAAAGACCCTCCTTTCAGTACTCGTTTCTTCTCTTTTTCGATAGTAGCATGCACAGAATCATTCTCATTTTGAATATGACCGACTATAAGGAAATTGTGTGTTATTGATTTTAATTTTGGAAGGTGGTTAACAGCAAACAAAAACAAAGATGTCATGTACTTATTTTTGTTTTGTCCAAAACAGTTGTCCGAGTAAAAAATTATATTTTCTTTGTCAATTAATTTTAAAAACTTACAAATCAATGAGCCAATTCGTTTGAGCCTCTTTTGGCAATACCTTCATGACAAAAATAACAGTGGCCCTCTTTAGAGAGTATGCTAGAAATTGTAACCAGATAATTTCCTATTGTAAAAAAATTCAAAGCATTCTCCACAGGGACTATTCAAAACTGCTTGTAGTTCAAAACAGTAAACTCCCATTGAAGGCAACTCTTTGGTACTAACTATGTCTTTATTTTTTTGTTCACGTGAAAGATTTTTTTCATTTATGTGTGTTTTATAGGTACTTTGCACAGTTTCTTTCTCTTGAAATTCTAAATTGCTAAATGACTCGCAAATAGAACATTGATCTTTGTTCGGTTGAAAGAAAGGTTAAATTCGTTATTAAAAAATATTTTCATACAAGTAGGCCTACCGTTTCCCAAATTGTTCTTTATTTTCTTTGCACTTTTCTTCATACATCCTATACATAGTGGCTATATTTAAGTGTCCATCTAAGTATTCTCTTTGGCTTCTCGCTCTGCAGTTGTTAGATTCCACTCTGCCGAATGAATTTATGTGCACTCTAATACCATCTCTAATTTCTTCACTAACTTTCTTCTGTTTTTTATGTTTTCCCCTAAAATCTTACTGCCCTATACCCACATTGGTATTTTTTTCCATGCAGTGGTAAGAAACTTATGGCTGATATTTAATGTACTTAAAAAAACATTTTTTACAGACCCGTACTTTTTTTGTCTCAATTTCAAAGTAAAACGCCAGATTTTTTGAACGAGTACTATTTTCTCTTACGTACCTGTACTTAGGTTCCACTGTAACTAAATTTGTTTACAATAATTTCTCGCTGACATGTTATATCTCCCTTTCTCCAAAATGGTCTGTTAATTTCCATCTGTTGTTCTGTTGTAATCATATCACAGTTTCTTGAACACTGCATATCAGTACATCATGACAAAGGTATTTTTTCTGAGACAAGTTTCCTCTTGGCTACACATCTTTTCTATTCAGTAGGATTTCGTTGCTTCTTACGTACGACTCTTTTTACCTGAAGCAAAATAAAATTCGCTCACATTAAATAAGTATGTATAAAGTACAGTTTTAATTCCCTTTAATGTCTTTAATGTAGAAAATAAAAAGTATTGTTTTTATATCAAATTCTCAATATGGACGTTTCATTCGATATAAAAGTTTTGAAGTCCTCTATTCATAAAATTATGTTTTTGATAAATTTTCTTGAGGGTGTTAAAACATAACTCTTATACTAAACATATGGCATAAAGTTCAAATATAGTATTTTGTCTATTGCATCGAACAATCTTATTAACTAAAATAAAATACTCTTGAGAATCTATTAAGATTGTATTATATATTTAAAGAAAATGTGTTTCTTTGAATAACTTTTGTCTGGTGAAAGTCTAAGATAAATAAGTATGTGTGAGTGTTTTACAGGTCAGATTGAATTTTGAAGTAAATACTCAAAGTGGTTATTTCATGCTTGAACAAGCTAATATAGGGCAACTCTAAAGTAGTGACTAATCTGTACCTGCAGCATATTCATTGTTAGTGCTGGATGGTTCATTTTCAGTATCATTCATATTTTCTGTTTGTTTTTCATCGCTTTCAATTCCAGTAAGCCTTTAACCCTTTCTAACCCAAATTAATTGTAGAAAACAAAGAAATTATATCTTTGAAAATTCTTACCTTTTAGTAGTCCAAAAAGGTGTAAAAAAAACATTTTTGGGTCTTGAGCACATATTATGTTCCGATAAATGACGTGTGACATATACGTCACATTGGTACTTAAAGGTAGCAATAGCCTATATTATTATAAAACATGTTTTTAATAACTGAATAACATATTGATATTAAAAAATACATTATATTGACAAAATTATTAGGCTAGTACAATTCTAAATATTTACAGAATTTTTTTCAAAATAAACGACTAAAAACTATTTTTTATAAAATACCAAAAAGTAACACAACAATCAGTAATATTGGTTTCATGAAATGTTTGTAAACACTAATAATATTATTTTTTATGAAATTTTTGGAAACACTTTTTCTTGACTGTTAAACACAAGTAAACATTACATTTGGAACAATACATTTGAGTAGCAGATTGAATGCATACTTTACACCTTCCTCTTTTTTCCAGCATGTCTACAATATGGTCAATTCCATCATATCGGATATCAGACACTGGTATTATTTTTGCTACTTGTCGTGGCAATTTAGAAGCTGGTTGAGGACTCATTTTTTCTGTGCTTGGGTGACCCCTTTTCTTTTGAATTATTTTACCACTCTCTGTTAATGCAAAAGCAATATATGATTGGAACTGCAAGAGATTATAGCTTGGTTTGCATTTACGTTGGTTGCAGTGTCTTCTGTACAAAAGCCAACTATTTGTAACATAAATACTAATGCACCATAACACAATTCTGGTATACCATCTTCTGGATTTTATATCTGTTCTGTACAATTCTACTAGCATATCAATTAGATCAACGCCTCCCATATATTTATTATATTCTTCAACTATATTCGGTCTTTGAATGTCTTACTTCTTCATACGAGCTTCCGGCCTCAGGTAATGCCGACGACTCGATGACCATGATATGCCGCAGCCGCCAATGCCCAATTCCTCTTGTTCTGCAGTGCGTCTTCCAATTTGTTTTGGCTGTCCTTTAAAGCTTCTCTGAGAGAATCTCTCATTCTGTTCTCCGAGGTGCACTCCAGCAGTATGTGGCCTATGGTCTCCTCTTCGACGCCGCACCTCTCGCATCTGTCGGTTTCCTTCAGTCGAAATGTTCTTCGGTAGCTGTTTGTCACCGCGTGTCCCATTCGAGCTCTTGCCATAAACTTAGCAATGCTGTGGGAGACCCCTCTATACCAGTTTGGTGCGGTAGGTGTTTTCTGGATTTTAAACAGAGACAATCCAACAGTTTCTTGCTTCCATCTCTCAGTCCATTTCTCCATTACAAATCTTTCAATCTTCCTTTTGCATTTGCTGAGAGAGAATTTTGTGGGTGGGACCGGGTGCATCTCAGCCGCACTTTTAGCTATTTGGTCCGCCAGTTCATTTCCCTGCAATCCACAGTGCGATGGAATCCACTGGAAGACTATGGTTGTTCCAGTCCCCTGTAGGGCTCCTAAAAGGCTCTTTATTTCACTCGTCCGGAAGTAGTAGTCGTCAGGTGTGTTTTTTTGAATTGCCTCAATGGCCGACTTAGAGTCCGTAAGAATACATATCCTTGAGTCCGGCACCTGCCCGCAGCCCACCAGCGCCGCATTGAGGGCCAACAATTCTGCATCCATGCTCGATGCCGAGTTTGCCGGTGCGTAGAAACGTTCTTTTGTTTTGTCGTTATAATAACCTGCACCAGATTTAGTCCACTTCAGATCGACGGATCCATCCGTGTAGATCCTCGTATGGTCTCGGTATCTCTCCTCTATCATTTCCAGAGTCCCTGCTTTTAGTAAATTAAGATCTTCGGAGGTACTTTTTTAGTTTCCAGATGGTAGTTCGGTGTATGCTGTGACCTCCGCTTCCCTCCATGGCCAGCTGTGTACCATTGGTATAGGTTCCGGTATAATTGATTCTGCAAACATTTTCATGGCGTCCACCTGACACGCGAAAGACTGTCTGGTTGTTGTCGGTGCCAGTGTGAACAAGGGGTAATCATTTGGGAGAGTCTGTGTCTTGATCCATTTGGTCAAAATGTTTTTTTCTATAAGGAGGTCAATAGGCTCAAGGTGTGCTTCAATTTCCATTGCCGCTATTGGAGACGCTATTGGGCAGCCCAGTATTATTCTGAGGGCGGCTGATTGGATTTGCTGAATCTTTTTTAAGTGCGTGCATGCCGCAGAGCTCCAAACTTCGCTACAGTACAACTTCTTTGAATGTCAATAAATTTTCTTTCCGCTGCACTATAACGCTTTACTCAAAGGTTCAATGGAGGCATAAGAAGATAAGAAATTGATAGACTTTCTATCAATCCACCTAAATAATGACAAATTGTGTTCCTTCTCTACTCGCCAGTCATAAGAACCCCTTCCATTCTTTTTTAGTTCAACCTCTGGTTTTAAACAACATCCCCCTATGCGGTCTTGTCGCACAGTACCAACAAATAAAATTCCCCTTTCTTTCAATGCTAGTGCAAGACTTAAAGAAGAAAACCAATTGTCAGTGGCAACTTTAAATTGCTGTTGGGTTGGTGCGTTTTCAACTAATGATATTACTATATCACCGGATATTTCAAGCCCATAATCTTTGCAGGTATTTTTACCAACATATATATTGCAAATGCGTACATTATACCAGATTGTCCAGCTCTATTGAACACCTTATAACCCCATTCGTGAGATTTATTTCTTACATATTGTTTTAGAACATGACGCCCTTTGAACGGAATAATTTGCTCATCCACACAATTATATTCTTCCGGAGGAATCTGATTTAGAGCATTTGATATTGCTAACAATAGAGGTCGAACCTTATACAATTTATCAAAATTTGCATCACTGGGTTTTTGGCACTTTTTGATTGTCAGCTAAATGAAATGATTGTAACAGCTGAAAAAAACGATTGCGGCTTATAATATCTGCCACTGGAGGATATCTACATTCGCGAGACCAATAAAGTATCATAGATGGCATTTGAACAATTCCCATCTGTAGCCATATGTCAATTAATTTTTTGTATTCCTCCTGAGATGAATTTCGAATTTTTCCATATTTTTGTAAAAAGTAAAAGTTAGATTGTTCTGAAATTAAACTGAAAATATCTTCTGTAAAAAAAAACTTAAAATATTCTAATGGGCTCATTTCTTGTAACGGAGGGTCCGGAAGTGATCCTAACCATTGTGTATTTGAATGATTAAATTTACTTTTTCTGAATGTCCATTCTTTCTTTTTCTGCTTCTTTGAAGTCTTTTCTAAATTACAAATATTTACTGATAAAATATCACATGGCCCATCACCTGCTTCTGTGACAAAATATTCTCATTCTGAAAAAGAAACGAAAGAAAGTTACAGCTGTTTTTAAAAGGTAAAATTAAAATTGTTCAATTATTGACAGAAAGTTCTAAATCGGATTAAACATATTATAATGCACTATTTAAATTTTATTAGGCAAGACACGGTAAAAACTAGCCTAGGCTTACGGCCAAAAATAAAACACACAAATTGGTTAACTATTACCAAAGAAATAACAGATATCTAGGTTATACAAATAAGATTTCATTATTATATTTTTATCAGGAATCATGACTTTTATTTAAAACTAACTGAAAGTTGACTATAGGCCAAAAAATCTGGAGATGAAGTAGCCTAAAACCAATTATTCTACACACATAAACACCAACACTCACATCAATTTCCAATTTGTACTACCTACACTTACTATACTTTAATTCAATTTTTTTTTAAATTAATTAATCTTGTATATTAGAATCTACGTTTGTTCAATATTAATTGGGAAAAGTCGGCACTGACCCCCCGAGATCAGCTGTTGTGCAATTAAGAGACAATCATATCCAAAATAGACAAGAGATAATTTATTTGAGGTAGCCTGTGTGAATTTGAATTGCATTTTAATTTAATCATTTTAATTAACATTGTATAATCTTTGATATTTGTAAATTTGTGTTCTCCATTTATCTAATTAAGTCAGGTTATAGAACCAGACCTAGAGGTAGTATATTGTACAATGTAAATAATTTTGCCTTCACTATCACAAGAAACTATAATTGTATGTGGAATGCCACCTATGTCTGCAACTTCAGCCTGAAAAAATATCCAAATTAATATAACCACAATAATCATGTTAGTTTTAGTAAACATAGTTTAAGTTAGTTTAAAACAAAGTTATTATGTATTTTCATGAAAAGAAATACATTGTTGACACATTTGTAGGCCTATAAGCAAATGTTAAACTGATTTATAAAAATGTTACATTTCTATAAATATTTAGGCCTATTTTAATTTATTTTGTATGAAAAAATATTGCAAACAATAGAAATGTAAATATAGTATAAATTGTACAGTGGTTAGAGATATCTAAAAATTGTAACACTGACAGCCATGTAACAGAAATGTTATATGATGACAATAAATTAACAAATTCCCATAATGTCTAAAGCATAGAGGTTTGGTCTAAATAAAATAAAGGACGCAATATATATAATAGTAAACGTTTATAATTCTTGTATACATATAAATTCTTTTGTGACGCAAAACGATTAAAGTAGAATCATTTAAATAAAAGTAAATAAAGTAAAAGGCAGACTGTTAGTAAATAAAATAAAAGCAGACTTAAAATATATTATTCAATAAAAGTATGTAACGAGTGTGAACTGTATAAGAAATTATTTTAACGAGTAGTGCGGTTGAAGCGAACGGTAAAAAGAAACAATTGAATAATTGCACAATGGACAGTTTTAAAGAACTATTGAAATTGAAAAATAAGCACATGTGAAAAAATTAAATTAAAATATGTATCAGCGAATATAACAGGGCACAACATAACATTGGTACACAAGTGTCTGAACGCAGTACAAACAACAAGCGTTAAAACAAGACTGATAGAGAAGGCCTTGTACGTTCTGGCCTACGTGACTAACAGGAGAAGAACGTACTAGAACGAAAAACATGGCGGATAGACTGTATGCATAGTAAACGGCAGGAGGTGTGAAATTTGTCAAAAAATGTAGTTTTTTCAGTCAAATAAGAACAAATCTTGTTTCAGAGTGAAGTAGAGGTGCTTCAACCTTCGTAAAAATGTAGAAAACAAAATCGATGGAGTGAAATTTGAGATAAATGAAGTAATAGAAGGTCGCTCATGTGCTCTGATAAAACGCGCGTTATGGTTCGTGATACTTTGTGTTAATTGTGTGAACAACGAAATCCTAGGTAAAAAACAGTGCAACGAATAACGCAGTAAGTAATAATGGCCATGGGACATACATTTTTCAGTCTGCAATTATAAAATTTTTGATTGTTCTAATAAGTAACTTCTTTTGATTTTTATTGCGTCATATACCAAGCTAGGCTTGACTATACTTTGTACAGATTTGTATATAATTGATTTGTTTGTTTGTTTCTTGTAATGTTGATATATTCTGTTGTAAATAATCACTTTTTTTAATATGTCTGAGTAAAAGCCTGGTTGTTCCGCTACAATGTCTTAGACTCCTTTATTTAGCCACGTACATCCACAAGTCATTACTTTGCAGCCAAGTATTCACCCCTGAGAAAATTGAATTAATATAATAAATCTTTAATAGTAATTGGTAATTATAGATAGATAAAGGCATAAGTATTAATGGAGCATAAATAGAGATATATATGTAGATTATTATGATTATTATTTTTTTATTTTATTTTTGAGTTAAACGAAGGTGATATTAAGGTTTTTATGAGTAAGGTGTAAGGTGAATTAAGGTAAGGTGGAGCATAAGGTGTAATTCTACGTTGGAGTTAGAGGAGGTACATGATGTATCGTGATTTTTAGTAAATGGAGGTAAAGTGGTAAGAGGTGTTTCTTGGTGATTAAAGGTGTATTATGAACGACGATTTCTTGTGTATTAAGGTTAATAAGTAAATGAGGTGAAGGAGAGGTGATAGTTATTAGAAAATAATCCACATATAGCATTTTTTGTTATTTTTGAGTATTTTTTTTATTTTTGAAACTTTTACCGAATCCACCTTTTTTTTAACAGTTATATATTATATATTTTTATTTTTGTAACCATAAGTTACAAAATATAATAAGTAAATAACCTGATTACTGCAAATCTCAACTTCATCTTTCTCTTTTCCCTCGTTTTCTATATCAAGGCTAATATCAACATCATTATCCAAGACATTATTCAACACAATTGTTTGTTCACATAGGCCTACTTGATTGTTTTCAATTATTGCACTAGCCCAGTGTTAAGTGACAGTAATTTACTTTGAATATTCTTTTGTGTATGTATAGGCCTGAACCTATTTTTATTTTCAACACAAGACTCATCAAATTCTAATGATTCTGCCTGTTTTAAAGCTAAATTACACATCATTTGTCCTCTTGAAATCGACATAATATTTACATAACCTAAAAATGTAATTAACTTTACAGTTTTATTAATGCACAAATACAATGTTCAGTAGACTTCACGAAGATAAAGGGTCAAAGGGTTAATAGTAAACTTTATTAACACTAACACAAACAAGGAGGAAATAGTTTTACTTAAGCAGCAATATAACCATCAAATAAATCATTTACAATAGCAAAATATATTATATCCAAAATTAAAACACAACCAACTAAAAGTGTAACAGTTTAACTCCAGAGTGTTTGGATCAGTAAGCTAATTCAAAACAGTGATAACGCAAAACGTAACCTTTTAATACTGGATGTTTAATCAAATTTATATAAAGCAATATGGGTATATCTCTTATAATACTCACAATATTAATATTTTTGGTTGTAACAGTTTTGCATTAGAAAGCTACACTTTCTTCACAAAAATATAGTTATATCTCTAAACTCATATTTTTTAACTTGTAACCCTCTTGCATTGAGGTATTGAAGTGATTTGCTGGATGAGCGATTCAAACGTTCTTTCACATCGTCCAGAACTTCCACTGTTAACAATAATGATCGACCTGTGTTTTTCCGAACATTCGTCTTTTACTCGTTTGAAAGATTTATGTGCACAATAAGTCTCAATAATAAACACAAGTTCGTCCTTGGAAAAAGTAGTAGTGGATTACAATAACACACGACTAGTCAACAATGAAAACGGTTTTGCCAACTGATATTTAGGGAAGAAAAAATTTACCTTTCCGTAACTTCCCAGATAGTACCAAAACGTTATTTTCACGTGAAAATCACAATTTATTTTTTATTTGTCACTTAATTTTTGTGTGAAAAAAAGGAAAAAATCATGTCATTTTCATACTTTTCATGTGAAAATAATGTGAAGAAAATATGTGAAATTCACATTTTAATATATCACAATATTTTTACATTTTAAACCCTTTTCATATGAAATTCACGTTGTTTAAATTGTCACTATTTTGTCTGTTTGACATTTTTCTCATTTCAATCACAAAATTTTACACGGAAAAAAGGGAAAATTAAGTTTTTCCATGAGAATAAATCGTAAAATGACACCACTATTCTCGTTAAAATAACGAGAAATAAATATGCAATACAACATTTTTTTGACTCCCAATTTTTACTTATATATTTTGCTCACATGTCTGTTAAGTATTATGAAAATATGGGACTTTAAGTGTCAATTCAATATTAAAAATAGAAGTTCTATTTTACTGTTATTTTTAAAACGGTTGAATCATAGTTTCTGCTCAATGTGCATATAAGGTTTTTAATGACAGCTGCTGTGTTGGACTGCAATGAAATTAAAAATTATTGCTGCTACAACCACGATACACAGCCTTCATCATGCCGTTCTTTACTGTTACTTTTGAGAAAACACTTATATGGCATCGGGAAATTGTTTCAGTGCAGCTCCTAATCAGAAACAGACATTAACATTTATTTACAAATAATAAATTCCTGGAAGCAAATTAACCTTGATTTTTTCTTACTTAGAAGTCGCTTTTTAGATGGCCTCAGCCAATCTTTGACCACTCCCTCAATCTCCTTGTCCTTGGCGTCGGAAAATTGTTTCAGTGCAGCTCCTAATCAGAAACAAACATTAACATTTATTTACAAATAATAAATTCCTGGAAACAAATTAACCTTGATTTTTTCTTACTTAGAAGTCGATTTTTAGATGGCCTCAGCCAATCTTTGACCACTCCCTCAATCTCCTTGTCCTTGGTGTCGGGAAATTGTTTCAGTGCAGCTCCTAATCAGAAACAAACATTAACATTTATTTACAAATAATAAATTCCTGGCAGCAAATTAACCTTGATTTTTTCTTACTTAGAAGTCGATTTTTAGATGGCCTCAGCCAATCTTTGACCACTCCCTCAATCTCCTTGTCCTTGGCGTCGGGAAATTGTTTCAGTGCAGCTCCTAATCAGAAACAGACATTAACATTTATTTACAAATAATAAATTCCTGGCAGTATATTAACCTTGATTTTTTCTTACTTAGAAGTCGATTTTTAGATGGCCTCAGCCAATCTTTGACTACTCCCTCAATCTCCTTGTCCTTGGCATCGGAAAATTGTTTCAGTGCAGCTCCTAATCAGAAACAAACATTAACATTTATTTACAAATAATAAATTCCTGGAAGCAAATTAACCTTGATTTTTTCTTACTTAGAAGTCGATTTTTAGATGGCCTTAGCCAATCTGTGACTACTCCCTCAATCTCCTTGTCCTTGGTGTCGGGAAATTGTTTCAGTGCAGCTCCTAATCAGAAACAGACATTAACATTTATTTACAAATAACAAATTCCTGGAAGGAAATTAACCTTGATTTTTTCTTACTTAGAAGTCGATTTTTAGATGGC
>JAGFPH010005093.1:18361-29872 GCA_018207615.1 Philaenus spumarius
CTTTGCACACTTATCAAGGACCGATGACAATGCAATATTAATTTTGTCGGGTGTAGTAAGTGAGCACTGATCATGGTGCCCTGAACACGTTTTCGGCAGTCATTAAAAATTGTATACTCACTGTGATTCTCGACGATATGCAGAAACTTCGGGAGCTCATTCATTTTGTTGGGTTCAGTAAGTGAGCACTGATCATGGTCTCCAGACTAACTGTGACCAACCAAACAGATGCAACGATAGTATTCACAAGCGTGTGTAACAAAGAAGGAAAAATGGGATATTAATTTTAAAATATGCCTTCAGTGTTAGTTAGTGTTTTTATAAAAGAATAGGCTATCATCTACAAAATAGTAGGCCTAGTTTTTCCCAAAATATATTAAATCAATAGTACCCGGTAGGTCTACCTGTCTATACCATTGGATGGCCAAAGATTTATAACTTCCACCGTCTGGTCCAACGCAGACCCAAATTTTTGTTTAACCAAAATGGGGACCGGATTGAAAACCAAGCGTTTAAGAATCTTTTTCGTTGGTTTTGATGTGCCTAGATAAACATATGAAGTTGTATCTCGAAATACAATGTCAAGTAATAGATATTTTGTAAAAGATACCAACATAGGCCTTTTTGATAATGTAGGAAATACGTTTTGAATATAAATAGGTTAAAACTGACCCAATTTAGCATTAAAAATGTCGAATACCAAAATACATTTAAAAATCTTAACAAAAAATAAATTAATGTATCACTATTTTATTTTATTTTATTGCCCTAAATATCCTGAATTACGAAACACTATGCTACACGTGCACAACTACAAAGCTCGACTTTGATCTAGGTTTTATTTATTGTTTTCGCAGCTGACGTAGATCTCAAAGGAGAAGGAAACTACCTCCAGAGAGAATAAAAGTCAAATCCTTGTCCGGAATAATCTTTGCATAGTGAAATATTGAAGTTAGTTCTTCTGTTCATAACTTATTCAAATATTGTTGCCAACTTAATCGCTGATGACTTTCTTTGTCCGTTACAATGTCTGGTTTTGATTCGCTTATTTTTGTACTAAAACGTCAAACTGTAGAAGAATCATAAATTTATAGTTCAAAATCAATAACTTTGGTTTTGAAAGACAAAGCTAAACTAAATGTAGGTAAAACTATCAGAGTTTTGTGTAATCGTTCACTGCTCTCAAGTTAAAATAATTCTAAAGTTTTTTGTTGTTGTAAATATA
Organism: Philaenus spumarius; assembly: GCA_018207615.1. NCBI lineage: Eukaryota > Metazoa > Arthropoda > Insecta > Hemiptera > Aphrophoridae > Philaenus > Philaenus spumarius. The sequence continues at coordinate 19,587 of JAGFPH010005093.1, forward strand.
GGATACAATAATTAAATATAGAATATGGAGTGATAAAAGTAATTCTAAAAAGGTTTTTACAGGTCTTTTATATACAACGCATACTTATTTATAACTTAAATTTACTTACATATCCGTAAGTACATATGCATTACAACACATATCCATTATAAGAGTGTTATAAGAGCTAACTTTTTTTTAATACAACTATTTCATGATATGCTCATTTTACTTTCTCACTATACTATAGTATAGAGAAAGTATAGTGATCGCATAAAAAATCGATGTTGAGATTTTTGTGGAAATATCCGTTTTGGGACCCCTGAGTACAAAAAAGTGGTTTTTACAAAATGTTTGTCTGTATACGTATGTCTGTATGTATGTATGTCTGTATGTATACAAAACTAGAGAGAAAACTATTCGATCGATTTCAACCAAATTTGCACCAGACATGTCCAGTAGGCTTGTATAGATGCACATAAAAAGGTTTTGAAAAGTTTGAAAAACAAGCCCCTTTATGGCCAAAAAACCCCAAAAATCAGTTATTATAATTATTATTAGCTAAACGAGAATTTTTAGAAAGATGCGGGTTTTTGCATATGGTAAGGCACATTAAAGGCTACAAATAAGTCAAATTTTATCAAAATCGTTAGAGCCGTTTTTTATAAAAAAATAATAATTGATTTTTTGGGAGTTGTTTGGCCAAAAAGGGGGTTGTTTTTCAAAACCCTTTTTCGTGCATCTATACAAGCCTACTGGACATGTCTGGTGCAAATTTGGTTGAAATCGATCGAATAGGTTTCTCCCTAGCTTTGTATACTTAACTTTAATAAAAAAACTCTCCTAACCCACCCTACAAGTCACAGTGAATCTGTTTAGTAACTTAAATATGATTGTGAGAAAGTATGTGCCAGTTCCTGGTACCTTTTATTAGATATAGGCCTACACTATACATAGGCACTCAGACTTAACGTACATACTTGCAAGGATACAACCCTAAATTTATAATACCAAAACGAACCATTCAAAATATTACATTAAAATAAGAATGTACATCTTCAAGTTCGAGCAAAATATTACGCAGCAAACTAGAAATGTTCATGGTTTTTTTTATTTAAATATATAAATACTAGCTGACCCGTACGGCGTTGCCCGTGGTGGTTAGTATTTTCAGTCTTTTTAACGTAATTACATTCTTTTTAAGTGTTCAGTCTGTGAGTGGTGTTTGGCTTTTATATATATAGATCTTAAATAATAAAAGCGCTATTGTCATAATAATAAAAGATCTGAAATTATGATTTTAGTAACTTTGATAACCCTAAACCCCTCCTAAAATTTCGAAATTGTTCACACCCTTTCTTAGTGAGCACCTATGGCCCTAGAGGAAGCTACATACCAAATTTCATTCCAATCCGTTCGGTAGTTTTGAAGAAATCGTGATTTAATAACTTTGATCCCCCCAAACCACCCTAAAATTTCGAATTTTTAAACCCTTTCTTAGCGAGCGCCTATGGCCCCAGAGACAGCTACATACCAAATTTCATTCCAATCTGTTCGGTAATTTTGGATAAATCGTGATTTAGTAATTTTTACCCCCTAAAGCCCCCTAAAATTTCCATTTTTTTTAAACCCTTTTTTAGTGAACACTTATGGCCCTAGAGGAAGCTACATACCAAATTTCATTCCAATCCGTTCGGTAGTTTTGAAGACATCGTTTTTTAATAACTTTGATCCCCCCAAACTCCCCCTAAAATTTAGAATTTTTTCAAACCCTTTATTAGTGAGCACTTATGGCCCTAGAGGAAACACCAAATTTCATTTCAATCCGTTCGGTAGTTTTTGAGAAAACGTGATGAGTGAGTGAGTGAGTGAGTGGTATTTCGCTTATATATATACAAAGATGTATATGTATATATACATGTTATATGTATATATAAAGATGTGCACAAATATCTTATCAAACTTATGCAAAACATCCCAAGCCGGAGACCAGGTTACTAGTCATATACCGGCAGCTAGGAAGCGAGCTAACCACCGTTTGCTTTGCTTCCACCCCCTACTCTCAAACAACAGATATGAAAAGTTACCTAGTCTAGCCGAGATTCGAACCCGGTATCTTCCGATGAGGAAGATGCCATGCCATCCACTCAGCTATGGCTTGCCTTAAGAATCACTGAGAACAAAACAACACTTTAGTTACTTGCTACCGTATTGCCTATCTCGCCCCTTTTCATCTCGCTTTTATAATATATACTTCAATGCAATCCATGAGTTTGTCAAAACTTTGAGTGCTTCTCCTGTAAAATTAACAATTTCTGACTTAAGCCCTTTTGCCCTAACTTCAAAGATATACTGTAAAATATAATTATTGTTTTCTCGAATATTAACAATTTAACCTTTTCATGAACACCTATTGAGATACACACAAAAACATTGCGTTTCAAACCAGTTTGAACTGAAATAGTATACGCTTTATTGAAAGCATGGAGTATTTCATTTTATTCAGCCAAAGTTACGACCCTGTTTCCCCGAAAATTCGAAACTACACTCACATGCAAATCTAAAACCTTGTCCAACAGAAGCACTATAAATAATTTCGTTTCGTGAACCCACTTCTACTTACCCGGGGCTCCTGTACTAAATAGGGTTGTTTCTACAGTTTGACGCCATCTTGGATTTGTGTTGGTTGTTGTTAATGGTTGCAATATTTCAGTGTCACAAAATATAACCAATAGTGTTAAGGCAATTTCTACGGCATTTTGTGATTACGAGAAATAATCTTACCTTTTTTAAATTGGTGTAGTATTTTTTGTTGTAATTAATTACCACTACTCTAGAAAAAAACTGTAAAAGTCATACCTTTCTTATCTCTCTTTTAAGTACACTAAAAAAGCATTCCTCTATGTTCCTGTCATTCGAGCGAAATCCAACCCTACCGCGCATGCGTCTGAATTGAGGTCACCGATACCACACCACTCGACCCACATATAAATTTTTCTGTCCTAATCAAAAGTAATTTCCGTAAAAATATCATAGTATATAATACTGTGTTTGCATTTGCTTTGACGTGAGTCGTCGCAGAAACAAAGTGTACAACCCTTCCACTTCTTTAAAGATACATTCTATAAACATACTTATTCTAGTAAAAATCTATGCTTTTGAAAATGTATAACAATACTTATGTATGTATTACTTGGCTACGTAAAATGTCACGTATATTATATAATGCATATAGTTCCATTCGTATTTGTTATGTATTTGTTACATCGCCTACAGTGAATGTCATGTTAGAAGCAGTGAAGTGAAAACAAGAACGGCGGAGAAAGGAGTCACATAAATATTCCAAGAACATTTTATATCTATGACAAGCCCTGTGGTAACAATAAGACGCATCTGTGCAGAGAAACAATCTTTTGCATTGAATCTGTTATATTTTGTGCACTTATAAAACACAAACAGCGAAACTTGAAAGGTTGTAGCTATCCGAAGACGGGGTGATCAAATTCTGAAAACTTTTCTTTAATACAGGTTTCCATACAAACCCCAAAGCGGCAGACAACAGTTATTTATCCCTGCCTTGGTAGACAGAAAATGTTTTTAAATTATTTTCTACATCTGACTTAAAAATACCACAAGACACAAATTAAAATTTGTTAAGCTTCATTATTTCTACCTTTTATTTTCAGAAACTATTATTTTACTAAACATTTTATAAATTTGGTACTTTTCCAAAAAATAAAAAACATATAGTCCTTAGACGTGGAGATTTTCACTTTCCAAACGTTCTACGTTATTGTAATGTTGAAAGCGTGTGAAAAAGTGGCCTTGTTTGACAATCGATTATAAAAAAGGCAATGTTTTGTTATTTGTGTCAAACAATTTAACTCCGACATTTTTTTCAAATGGAAATTGGTAATTATTTTTCTTAGATCGTATTTTAATAATATTAAGTACGACATTTTAACTAAGTTTACAATACGATTAAGCGTCGGCTCGATGAAACATTAGTGATTGATCATAAAATAAAAGTTATATGGACCTTTCATTTTTACTCAAAATCGTTTTTGATTAAATAAAGTATATTATATATACAATATGTATAGTTCAACTCCTATAAAAGCGATTGTATGTACGTACATACGTAAGTAACAACATAATATAACAGCTGATTTCGCCACTCATCTGTAATACTCAAACAAAACCTAGCATAGATTATACTTTGGGGTTATGTTTACAACTTCAATCAATATAAGTCTTGCAAAGTTTTTTTTTTTTTTTTTTTTTTATATGAGTTAAAGAACTAATGTAGCCTATAATACGTTATAAGATTTGCATTGAGGTTATAAAATGAATATAAATACAACCTTTTATTATCAGTATATTCGTTTATACAAGTTTAAAGAAGAGATACCCATTCGTTTAACTTCGGAAACATTCCTACATCTTCGTACAACATATTCCAAGATCTATTCCTATATATTCATTCCATTATTAGTTTCTTCATTATAATATTAATAACTTCTACATCATTTGATACATCAATATGAAGTTAGAAAGCAATTAAAATATAATAATTTTATTTGGATATATAATCTCTCTCTCTCTCTCTCTATATATATATATATATATGTATATATAAGCCAAATACCACTCACTCACTAACTCATCACGATTTCTCAAAAAATACTGAACGGATTGGATTGCAATTTGGTATGTAGTTTCCTCTAGGGCCATAGGTGCTCGGTAAGAAAGGTTTTAAAAATATTTGAAATTTAAAGTTGGTTTTTGGGGGGTCAAATTTACTAAATCACGATTTCTCCAAAACTACCGAACGGATTGGAATGCAATGTGGTATTTAGCTTCCTCTAGGGCAGTAGGTGCTCGCTAAGAAAGGTTTAAAAAAAAATGTAATTTTAAGGGGGTTTAGTGGATCAAAGTTACTAAAAATCCACGTAAGAAATACATAGTGTAATATATTTATTGATATATTGTCTTTGTTAATATACATTTAACTTTTATTTGTCTACCCGTGCAAAGCCGTATCGGGCAGCTAGTAATGAATATAAAAAATTATTTTTGAGAAATAGGCCTACTGTTTTACAATCCTTATAATTGTACACAATTACCGAGTTAAAAATCACCGTCATCGTAGGTAGATATAAATAAAGTCTGTTGTTTTACTCCCTCCCCCCTAAACGTAGCGGATAAAGTATTGTTTTCGTTCAAATTTTCGAATTTTAATTTTTAGTGGAATTATATGTGTTGGTGCTCCTTGAACCCAAAAATATTTCTAGTGGAATTATTTGTTTTGGTGCTCCCTGAACCCAAAAAAAGTGTTCTTTGGTGATGTCTGTCCGTGTGTGTGTCTGTTAGGATGTGTACAGAGCTGGAGACCATACCAACGGTCCGATTTTGATGAAATTTGGTATATAGGTGTAGTTCTGGAATATATAAAGTTTTTTTTAAAATTTTTGATTTTTAAGGGGGTTTACCCCCCCAAAAATGGCCATAAAACGAGAAAAATCCAAATTGATCAAAAACAGCTCAAATTTTTGATAAAATTTGGCTTATTTGTAGCCCTTAATGTACCCTACCATATGCAAGAAACCGCATCTTTCTAAAAATTCTCGTTTAGGTAATAATAATAATAACTTATTTTTGGGGTTTTTTGGCCAAAAAGGAAAATAACCAACTCCTATGCTACTCTTGGGAAGGTATAAAGTTTCAACTGGGAGAAAGTATGTGGTAGTTAAGTCGTACCGTTTATTTAAATAGTATTTTTTTAAGTTATGTATTTCTGATGTGTATTTAACTTTTCTGTCTGTGATTTTTACGGTGGCTTAATAGTTAAATGATATTTCTTTGTGGTTGGGACTCCTACTGTAACCCAGTATAGGAACTATACAGTAAAGTAGAAGTAATAAAGAGTAACTTAAACTGGCCCATACTTTATCACAAACATATTTAAATTATTAAACAGATTCACTCTGACTTCATAATTGTATTAAAGTAGGAGAGGGGATATATTTAAAGTAGGAGAGTACCTAATAAAATGTATTATTATTAGCTAGAGAGAAAACTATTCGATCGATTTCGAACAAATTTTGCACCAAACATGTCAATTAGGCCTGTATAGATGCACGAAAAAGGCTTTGAAAATTTTGGAAAAACAACCCCATTTTTGGCCAAAAAACCCCCCCCAAAAACAGTTATTATTATAGATAAGTTTTTTCTTTATTGTGACTCATGTGACAACCGCCTGAATTATCACTACGTATAGGCCACCTTGTATCTTGTAAACTGTAAATCTGACAGCAAACTTTAACTGTTGGAGCGTAAACTGTCCAACACAGCAGCTTAATAGCCTAGCTACGAGTCCAAACCTCTAACCACACCCATTACTGTAGCTGTACTGCCTAGCCAGGTAAATCATACTGTACCACTCTCAGCCCACCGTAGTTCATTTATTTTATTTTATTGCTATGGTAAAACTGCCTGCAATGTAGACAATTCATATGGACGCCATTCTACCACGCGGGAAGTACGTGAATTCCAGTTTGGTATGGGTTCATTACGAGTTTTTCAGAAAAAAAAAGCTCTTGACATTATAATTGTACAAATAAATCAAAGATTTCATAGCAAGTTTACTCTTGCGGAAACTTTTAACTTTTTGAAACCAGATAAGCTTATTCAGTTTTCTGACCAAGAACTTACTGCTTCTGGAACACAATATTGTAATAAGTATGAAACTGATGTTAGCTACTCTTTAGTGAACGAAATAGTTTGCTTCCGAAATCTAATTAAGGGAGATATTCAAAACGAAAATATAAACAACATTAAGGATTTAGCACATTATTTGCTAATTGAAAATAAATTGATTGCTTGCAGTGTCCCTAATGTGTGTACAGTTTTTCTAATGTTTTTAACTTTACCTGTAACTGTGGCCACAAGTGAAAGGTATTTTTCAAAACTTAAACTAATAAAAAACTATTTAAGAAACTCGATGTCTCAGACTAGACTTTCTGGTCTTAGTATCGTGAGCATTTAACATGAAAAAGCTTGCAGATTAAATTTGGACCAATTAGTAAAAACATTTTTGGAAGTTAAAAGCCGACGAGGCTGGACGTGGCATTAGATGGCCAAACTTATCGAACTTGTCATCTTTTATTATAATAAAATTGTATCGATTTTATATTAATTAAACCGTTTTTTTAAATCAAAATTATTTTCTGAGTCAATTTTTATTTCAAACCAATACATTCTTAAATTAAACTTATTTTCTCACGGGCAGTAAAAATTTAAGACGGGTGGGGGGGGGGGCGGGTATTGTAGTTTCTGCCTTGGGGCGCAAAAATATTAGTTACGCCACTGGTTTTTTTTTTTTTTTTTTTTTTTTTTTCTTATCGGTGTTTAGTTCATTCTTTCTTCAGTAATTTCACATACAATACTCTAGAAATGCAAATAAATTGTTAAACTGACATGCCACGTTCTCAACTCACATTCTCAGTCAAATGCTTGTGATATATCCAAAAAGTATTAAAGTAATATTTTATTTTATACAATCGGCCGATTTATAAAGTCTAGGCCTAAAAGTTTATAAACTTGTTCTATTGTACGATATCTTTTGTCTGAACTCAAATTTTGATGGTAAGGTTTGAGGTGTTTCTTCGTCAATCGTGGATAATAAAATCACTCCATTATGTATAAAAGGTGCTGTCATTCAGGAAAAAATTCTAGCCAAACTGCGCATGCGTCGATATCCAGGTCACCGATCCATCTGCCTCTCTCCTAATTAATAATTTCCGTCAGTATATCAGAGTGTGCAATAAACTGTTTGAATTTGCTTCACCGTGATTGTAGATGGGGATCGAGGGGAGCAGGGTCGGACGTTTCCTCAATGATACTTTTGATTGGCTTGACTGTAATTGTTACTTGGGCTATGTTAACCTTTCCATCTTTTAAGTAACACATGTTTTTGTCAACTCCAATAATTAATTCCTACAATATCCCTCGCTGTCATATACTTAAACTGAATCATAATTTACTACCTTCACCGTTATTTTCTTGTCCTCGTAACTTCATTTTGATGAAACAAACTTTCAGAAATAACCGAAGATTCATATAATCCTAATTCAATTTTACGTCGAACAATTTTCCCCAATCAAAACTCGATTTCTAACATCGGTGGCCTACACAGTTCCTGTAAAACACTTGAAAATCTAATATCATTTCGTTACGCACTGTGTTTGCCTTCAATTTGTTATATTGTTTTTAACTGGCTGGAAGTTGTTGTAAATACAATACAGCAGTCACGAAGTATAAATCAAATAACAGATCTTCAATATTTTTATGATTTATGTTTTTTTTTTATTGGAATATTACAGGAAAAAATAAATGCATTATTGCTGGGCTGTTTAGAGTAAAATGAAATCTACTGATCAAGCTGTTGAACCTATACTACTCAATTACGTGGTTTTAGAATTATTCAGTTAGATTTGTCATTTTATTATGTTACTAATGAAAAAAACTTTCTTTCGGCTTATTATTATATGATATATTTATAAACCCTGCGTGTTCCGCACACCAATCCCGTTGGAACCTTCTACTCATATATGTTATGTTTTTTTTTTATAATAAAGATGTAGGATTAATAATAACCTCAAAGCTAATATGGTAAGTACTGTGAAATGTCCAAATCAAATTATTCCGTATGTTTTATAACAGCAGTTATGATAAAGGTTAAAACAACCAGCAAGGCTCGGGTCTACACCTAAACAAAAACCTAACCTAAAAGTTAGAAATAGAAATAATTGTTTCAAAGTTTGAAACCAGCGGTTAATGGAAATATTAGGGAAAACAGCTGATTACTGTACCAACAACATATTTAATTATTATTTAGTTTGGTGCTCCCATTGTCGTAAAACATTTAGTATAGTGTGTGTTGTTTTTTTATCTAACAGTTGGTGCTGTTTAAAAAAAAGTACGTAAAAACACCCTTGTATTGGAATGCAACAGTGTGTCAACATTTCAAAATAATCGGTGAAGAACTTTCGAAGATTTAAAATTTTGAACATTTACGTTTTCTATGCTATTATTATAAAGATGTCAAGTTTTTTTTTTTTTTTTGTATGCAGGGGGTAATCTCTCGAACTACTGAACCGATTTAAAACATAGTTTTACTAATAAAAAGCTACACTATCCTTGAGTAACATAGGCTATAATTCATTTCGATAAAAACATTTTTTTATTTCAATATTTGTAAATTTAGTTGGAAAAAGTTCTTAGGCCTAGACTGATAAAATCAACACATGTATTTACATTTATTACCATAGCAACCAATTGAATAAAATAACAATTCAATAGTATAACTGTTTGCTGTAATATTTCCATTAAGGGTCTACTGTAGTGGCAGCCATCTTGGATTTTTATCCCATAAGAGCAATGTTAAATTTGAAACCATTTATTTCGTTTATTTTTTATCATAAAATTGTTTGCAAGGTCTTATTTTAAGCACAGTCACAATGCGCAGCCGTCTTTCATATTACATTTTTTTTAAATGCTTTTTATTTTGACATTTTGTAAGTACAAAGTTTGAATTTTTTTCCTAACACAATAAGAAATTAATAACGAAAAATAATTTGCAAGAAGGATCCGAAATTTTATAAAGAATATTCAGTTTTTTTTTCAACACTCAATTACAAAAGATAGACTTATAAAATGGTTTAAAATGAGGCAATGTCAGAGCAAGAAATTGCACTGTTTAGATAGGGATATAGTGAGAGGCGTTTGCGTTCCGGTGGATTTCTCGTTTACTGGAGCAGACCCTTAACAGTTAATTTCAAACTTTGTACTGTATTTCTAACTTTTAGTTAAACAGACTGTTCATAGACGGCGCCTTTCATTAGGAACCATATAAAGTATAAAATAAAAAAATTGTTAATCAAATTTTTTCTGAAAACATGAATGTTAAGCTGTTTGTCTATTTTTTATATACATAACCTTTAAAACGATGATTGAATAATTAATTTTGATGAAGAATTAAGGGCGTTATCTCTTAGCGACAAAAACACATTTGAGAAATAATATATAAGAATTCTATTGGCAGACAAAGTTGGTGTTCTTTATTATTAATAGCAAGTACCAGGAGACCGAGCTAAAGCTTGATTATAAGCAAGGCTATGATTTCAATAATAAATATTGGATTATTGAGTTTTGAGGTTAGGCCTATAACATTAAACAACTAAATAAAGGGTATATACGACATTAGGCTTACCTGTAATAAAAATACAGTTTAAAGGATTAACCAT
>JAGFPH010005093.1:44344-63392 GCA_018207615.1 Philaenus spumarius
GCACAACTTAGGAAATGAGGAAGCGTAATGTCCATTTCAGAGGTATAGAAAGTAAACTATTTTAACACAACTTAGGAAATGAGGAAGCGCAATGCCAATTTCAGAGGTATTAAAGAGCAAATTATTTTAGCACAACTTAGGAAATGAGGAAGTGCAATGTCCGTTTCAGAGGTATTACCAAGTAAATTATTTTAACACAACTTAGGAAATGAGGAAGCGCAATTTCTATTTCAGAGGTATTACCAAGTAAACTATTTTAACACAACTTAGGAAATGAGGAAGCGTAATTTCCATTTCAGAGGTATTACCAAGTAAACTATTTTAACACAACTTACGAAATGAGAAAGCGCAATGTCCATTTCAGAGGTATTACCAAGTAAACTATTTTAACACAACTTAGGAAATGAGGAAGCACAATGTCCGTTTCAGAGGTATTACCAAGTAAACTATTTTAACACAACTTAGGAAATGAGGAAGCGCAATTTCCATTTCAGAGGTATTACCTAGTAAACTACATACTCTGCTATATACATGTGTACTATATCTAGTAGAGGGTAACGCGTGACGAGGTCACCGCCCGCAATTTTTAGACGAGGTGCGCGTATAGAAGTTTCACTTCAAAAAGTTGAGTTCCAAATAAGGTGTGGGGGAGCAGGTACGCTGGTGAGGATGGTGGTATAGTCAGTATCTTTCTGTCTATAACTCCTGAATTAGATATAGTCATTTTTACACGGCTAGTATTTTTTAAGGTTATTTAAACTCATTTTTGACTATAAGTATCCAAGTCACATAGATAACATAATTATGGTACTTACGTCCGTCTTATGACTTAATGTAATTTAATAAAGTTACGCGTTTCGGAAATTATGTTCCATCTTCAGAATATTCACCCGTGAGAGTTCGTCAATACATTAAGATACTAAAACACACGCACATACATTTAAATTACAAACATGAACAAAAACTACACGGTGGGTGTACCACAACGGTTCTCGGACTACTGATACGCTATGGCTTGTCTAGTGTTGTCCAATGCCTTATCTCTTAACGTCATCGCAGCGTCATACAATAAGTTAGAACGGAAATTAAGTTTCTCATTTAACAAATCCTTTCCGTTTTCTTTAAAAGCTTTATAAATTTCGTATTCTGCCACAGTGTCCATATATCTGCCGTTACTACATATGTGAAAAGGATGGAAGTTAACGTCAAAACTGTTGAATACGTGATTATTTTCTATTAAGTGACGTGCATAACTAGACTTTAAGTTATACATATTGCTGGTCGAAAGGTGCTCTTTGAATCTAGTTTTTTAAAATTTCTGCCATAATTATAGTATTTTTTATTGATTCATTTGGCCAATGTCTGTTTACTGATGGGATTTATTTCATTTCGTCTCACATGTTCTCACTATTTACGTACAAATTGTGTAGATTCTACGGAGAATATCTCGGTTTTAGGCTCACTCTTACGCTTTCTTCTGACGTCATTAAAATAAATTATTCTATGTCGGAGCGTGCTGCTTGTCAAATTAGTGCATTGGATGCCAGAGGGCCCTAGTTAGCTCCCTTCAGAGTAGAAATTGAGCTGTACAGGCATCTACTCTGTCTTGAGGCACAGAGTGACTTTAATGCACATTAAATTCACATTCACATTTTAATTCACACCGCCTCCCTTACAACCTTCAACACAAAATTTATAGTTACTTTTTATTAAAGATGTAGGATTGATAACCTCAAAGCTAACTTGGTAAATAATATTAATTATGTAAATTACCTTATTTATATATATAAAAGCCAAATACCACTCACTCACTGACTCATCACGAAATCTCCAAAACTACCGAACGGATTGGAACGAAATTTGGTATGTAGCTTCCTCTAGGGCTGTAGGTGTTGATAAGAATGGTTTTTAAAAAATCAGAGATTTTAGGAGAGGTTGGGGGGGGGGTGGGGTCAAAGCTACTAAAAATCCCCATAAGAAATACATAGTGTAATATATTTATTGATATAATATATTTTTTGTTAATATACATTTAACTTTGATTTGCCTATCCGTGCAAAGCCGGATTGAGCCAGATAGACTATATATATATATAAAAGCTAAATCCCACTCACTCACTCACTGACTCATCACGAAATCTCAAAAACTACTGAACGGATTGGAACGAAATTTGGTATGTAGCTTCCTCTAGGGCCATAGGTGCTCACTAAGAAAGGGTTTCATATAATTCGAAATTTGGGGGGGGGGTTTGTTGGGGGTCAAAGTTACTAAATCACGATTTCTCTAAAACTACTGAACGGATTGGAAAGAAATTTGGTACGTAGCTTCATCTAGGGGCGTAGGTGCTGGCTAAGAAAGGGTTTCAAATATTTCGAAATCTAAGGGGGTTTTGGGTTGGTCAAATTTAATAAATCACGATCTCTCCAATACTACCAAACGGATTGGAATGAAATTTGGTATGTAGTTTCCTCAAGGGGCCATAGATGCTCGATAAGAAAGGGTTTGAAAAAATTCGAAACTGTAGGGAATTTTTGTGGTCAAAGTTACTAAAAATTCCCATAAAAGTACATAGTATAATATATTTATTGATATATATTTTTGGTTAACATACATTTAAGTTTGATTTGTCCATCCATGCAAAGCCGGGTCGGGCCAGCTAGTTAAACATACAACTGGAATTATAATGAACAAGCATGATTAGCATATCCTTAAACAAAACTTAACCTAAATACAAATCAAAGTATGAAATCAGCAGTTAGTGGAAATGCTACTGAGAAAAAAGCCTACGTGGGAGTTTACAGACTTATATTACACCAACACTAAACTTGTTCGTCAAACTAAAATTATGACATTATAAAAATATTGACACATATTCCAGAAGGAAACGGTGTTTAAACTATTTATTCTATACTAAAGATTCTTTAAAATTATTTTGGTTTATTTATGTACAACTAATTGATAGTACAATCGATTTTGGGTGTTTGAATTCAATCGGTCAAACAATGTATATAACAACATAACGACGTTTTCAAGATCAGATGTTTTTATTGTCAAAACTGATCATGAACTGAAACTATCAAATTGGTGTTTGTCGATTGTTTGCAAATTTTCTTAGATTATGTTAACCGTATAATTGTGTTTCTTAAAACTTACAAGGTAAATCTCTGGGAATAAGCCTCTTACAGAACAAACAAATTGTGACTCTTCGTGTATTTGAATAAATACCGGAATTAAATCTGTTTATCTTAACACAAGTTGTAAATATAAATTGTACAAAGGTCGACCAAAAGTCGGCACAGAGGCGAGTGCTATATTTGTAGCCGGATCGATACCTTCGTGGTATGACGTCACACGACCAACTGAGTTGCTAGATATCGCGTTCATAATGTGTGACAGAACCATTAACTGGACAAATAATCCGAATGTAGAGATATCGACTGCGGGAGGAAGATGATCAAGGAAGTTATCCATGAATAGGCGAGTTGGACCGGACATGGAAGCTATTCAAGCTCGTTGTGTCGGAAAGTATTTTTGAGCCATATATATTATTATGTTGTGTAGGATGAGGGTGAGATGTATATATTTATGTCTTTGGGGTCTCAACAAAAACCATCAAAGCTGGTAAATTTCGTATTCTTCTGTATTAGAATATGTGTTCTATTCGTTGTGCTTGTTTATGATGCGAGGATGGTATAAATAAATTACGCGTTTCAGTCTTGCGCTTGCGCAATATTTCGAACAGATTTTATATGTTTTATTTACTACGACAGATATTTTCTAAACTCGAAAAAAAAATAGGAAACTAGAATAAGAGAGAGATGTTAGGAAAGGGATAGTATAAATGTGTGTAAGTACTTGTATGGTCTCGACCACAGCATACAATTGGAAAAACTGACGAATTTTTTTTTAAAAGTTCTTTATGCACCAGTAAAAATGGGGTGCAATTCTTACTTATTGTCAGTAGAATATCTGTTTCTTTTCTTTGTGAATTTTAAAATGACAAAAGTCATTTTCGATCTTGTCTAACGCTACATGAAAATCACTTTGTAAGCTACACTTATGTTCTTTATTTAAGTTAAAATTGCATTTTTTGGATTACAGTACATCATAATAATATTCTCATTAAATTAACCGCAACAGTTTTCAATAAACTTCCATTTTCGATTTTATTGTTAGCAGCTAATTTATCAGTGAAAGTAATCACAACACGCTTCCGCTTATTGTTAGTCGCCATAGCACAAAAAATACGCTCGCAAAGGAAATAAAAAACCACTTGTGTCGTCGTACTAGGAGGCGTGGGAGAGAAAGCAGTGTTGTTATAGTTGTAAACTGATAACAAGTCAAATACGCAGCGCAACTGCGCAGCTAGGAAAGCACTACCGCGCAGTGCGCTGCGCAAAAAGTGCGGAGCTAGGAAAATCCAGCCTAAGCTAATATTAAACTTCGTCAGAGACCATCTTATTCCTTCCGACGACTGAATTGACATGTAATCAAGTCATGATGGCATGATATGAATTCTTTGAACCTTTTCCTACAAGAAAGCTATGGAACACTTTTTTATTTGGGTGCAATTACTATACTTAGCGAATTTATGAAAAATGCTTGCAACACGCAATTCATATAGGCCAGTCAAAAATTGATTGATGTAAAATTTACAAGAAAAAAACAAACAAAAAATGTTCAGTATTGGAAGAAAATAGTTCAACATTTAGGCCTACATAAAAAGTAGTAAACATTTTTTGTAATTTTATTCAAAATATAGAAACGTTTTGTAATTTAAGTGTGTAAAAACATATATCAATTTCAATTCTTTTTTTTTTTTTAACACCAGTTTCTTTGTTTCTTCTATTACAAGACTGCTAACAAAATCAAGCCTTATCTATATATATAAAAATGAATTGCTGTTCGCTAGTCTCGCTAAAACTCGAGAACGGCTGGACCGATTTTGCTATTTTTGGTCTTAAAATGTTTGTAGTAGTTCATAGAAGGTTTATACGTAAAGAAAAGTTTGAAAAGTTTCCCGAAAAAGTTTCAAATTTGGAAGAAACTGAACAGCATTTATTTTATGAACTCAAAACCATAGCTCACAAAAACAGCTGTTTGTATAAAAAGCTTATGTTTGTTTACATGTATTACCATAGCAACATTACTTAGCAAATTTATAATCACTTTAATACTCTTCAAAACCAACAGCTTTTTAAGGTTAGATTGAAAAAATATAAACAAACACAAATAAAAATGCTTACAGAATTATGATTCAACTCAAACATTGGTTATTAAATATCTATATAGGCCTACTTAGAGATATGCTGCTTAAAATATTGTTTATATAAAATGTATCATAACTATGAAGTTTTTAATACTTTTCAAAACATATTTTCGCTACCAATAATAATAATAACAAACAAATTATTTGACACCATGCATAACCATAAACATACACGAGTTTAAACATATTTTATTGAAAACTAAACAAACCATCTGAATTAAACTAAATGCCATTAAAATATCCCATTCGTAGCTTTATTTTGATATATACTGTATATTTAAATACTAAACAATATATATATTATGTTATACTAATTAGGCCTATACATTTAAAATTACAAACTCTATTTGAACCAGTTTGTTACATCATAAATTAACGCGGATGTTACAAAGTGATTCAAATATCTTTTCTACGACCTCCAGCTAATTAAAACCCTAGCTAAGAAAGGGTTAAAAGAAATTCGAAATTTTAGGGTGGTTTGGGGAGGGGGGGTCAAAGTTACTAAAAATCCCTATAAGAACGAATTGGAATGAAATTTGGTGCGTAGCTTTCTCTAAGGCCGTAGGTGCTCGCAACATTGTCAATGAAATTAAGTGAAAGTCAAACTTAGTAAAAACTATAAATTAAAACTATATATTTAAAGCTTTTTCATGTTAGATAGTAGTTTACAGGAATACAATTTTCAGTGCTTTCCTAAATAGCGTAGACTTTTTTTCATGACCACAGTAGGATACGCACAGGTATTCAACGAACACTTAAAAAGAATTACAATTACGTCAAAAAGACTGAAAATACCAACAACCACGGGCAACGCCGTACGGGTCAGCTAGTTTTGAATAATAATTGAGTAATTTAGGAATATATGCTTTACCCAAAAATCGTAGAGAATAAATCATGGAATTGAACTGTAAACTTCCAATTCTTATTTTATAAAAACTTATTTCACTTTTTGTTTCTCAAAATTAGATCAAACAAAGAAAACCCTCGATGGCATAATCTATACATTTCCTGTCTGGCAAGACCGTGGGAAATACAACTACGACTACGATTTTTGGTTTTTGAGCGTATCACCCTTGAAAATTATCAACATATAGAATTTAGGGTGCTTTCTGAATTTAGTATTAAATTCTCTACAACTTTCAACGTTGACAATTTTTGATCAGAGTAGTTTTCCCGAAGATATGAGCGCTTGAAAACTAGTGTACTTTAATTTTTCGATAAGAAGGAAAAAATGACTGATTTTCAACTCGCGATTCCAATTAAACTGCTGAACCAAGTTTTAGGTGTAAGGAGTCATTCGATGCAGAATTTAATCCTCTTTCAGAAACAATAGATCCATATTTTCGATACGATTCGTATTTTTTGAGTTATAAGGGGAAAACGGAGAAAAGTGCGATAATTTCGTGGTTTTTCGTAATTTTCTCAGATAACCTCAAGGACATTTTGGTAGGAAACATCAGATTCGTGATCAGCACCCTCGAAAACATAAGAATCAACTTCTACAAAACTTTCTACCTCAAGGAATTTTTTGACTCTGGGGACTGGACTATGTACAGGTGGAATTTGATTAGTGTATTTAACTGTTAAATTGCAGATTTATTTTCAGTTCTTTGCTTTTGTTTTGTTCTTGGGGTGTAATGGCTTACATTTTAAATAAGTGCATATTTTTTTTATTGGGTTATCTTTGCAATTATTATTATTATTTTTTATGTTACAGTATTTGAAAATTAGAGTTAGGTATTTCTGTTTGCTTAATGTTCAGTTGTCAAAGGGTGTGTGCCAATCGGGCAGATGGCCTTATGACCCTCTGAATGCGAGTGAAATGTTTATTCGGTTGCTCAGGTAAAGTTTGTGTCAAAACTCGAGTTTTTTAAAATTTTATATCGTTTTACTTTCTGACTATACTATAGTATAGAGAAAGTATCGTGATCTCAAAAAATCGATGTTGAGATTTTTGTGGAAGTATCCGTTTTGAGACCCCCTGAGTTCAAAACGTGTTTTTTTACAAAATGTCTGTCTGTACATTGATTTTTTATAAAAAAAAAAAAAAAACGACTAAGGATTTTGATAAAATGTGGCTTATTTGCAGCCTTTGTTGTACCCTACCATATGCAAAAAAGTGCATCTTAATAAACATTCTCGTTTAGCTAATAATAATAACTGATTTTGGGGGGTTTTTGGCCAAAAAGGGGGTTGTTTTTCAAAAATTTTCAAAATCGTTTCCGTGCATCTATACAAAAAAAATGTTTGGTGCAAATTTGTTCTAAATCGATCGAATACGTTTCTCTCAGCTAATAATAATAATATTTATTAGTTACTCTCCTACTTTAATGTATCCAATCTCCTACTTTAATACCATTATCAAGTCACAGTGAAACTGTTTACTAATTCAATTATGTTTGTGAGAAAGTATGTGCCAGTTTCTGGTACCGTTTATTTTTTAGATTCATTCATAGTTAAATGGGTATAAATATTATTCTCATTTAGGATTTTTTCCTTGTAACTTCTTTTTCTTTCCCCTTTCTTGCTATGTTTCAGACTGTAGCATCGGAACTAATTAAAATATACATATATATATATTGAATGTTAAAATGAGCTATCATTATTGACACCTACTGAATCATATAATTCATGGATATGTTATCAATAGGCCTACCTAACAATTACTATGTACAGAGTTATTCCATTTAGTATTTAAGTGTGTCGTTGTTCCTTGGTTGGAATGGGTTTAATTTTAATTTATTTTCTGTCACATCTATTTCTTAGTATCGCACCGTGTGTAGTATGAGGAAAATTCATATATTTATGTTTCCTACAGTCTCCTCTTTTCATTCCAACAATTTTTTTTTTTTTTTTTATGTAGAATTTTGTTATGTTATGGGTAAATTCAGATGTCCATTGATGTTTGGTTCTGATAAACTTATAACTGAACTGTAACCATCTTTGATGAAGATGGCTCGGCCATCGAAACGCGTTTGTTTATGAAATATTTTTCTGAGTAACTGTGTCCTGTTTTTTAGCGAATTTCCACAGGAAAAATGAGCTATTGCAGTGGTCCTTACGGTTAGACCCAAGGTCGGGAGTAGCAAATGAGCACCGATCATGGTCCCCAGAACACGTTTTGGGGTGTCATTAAAAATCATATATTTATGTGTTCGCACTCTAGCGGCCGCATTTTAAGTCCGATTTGGTTCAAATTTGGTACACATGTTGGTTGTCTACGTCGCTGGGACGAGTTCGTTAGCCAAAAAAATCAAACAATCGGAAGCACGTTTTTTGACCGGAAGTAACTATTTTTTTAGATTTTTCCTACGAGAATGAATTTGGTTTGGTGTTTTTTCTACAAATATAAATGTAGGATATTATTCTGCACATTTTTTTTTACGCGACCTTATAGCTCGCTTGGTTCCCCCAAAATCGGTCAATACGTAAAATACCATAGATGTACCCGGATCAAAGCCATGTGGTGGATTCTACCGTGGGGTTGGCGTGCGAAGCACGCAATGAATTGTATATGGAAGATACTCCCAATACGGGTGTTTGCTTTGTGTGTTGAAGGTCCCCCAATATTCGGAATAGCGTGCGAAGCACGCAATGCATTGTGTCTTGAAGATAATCCCAACATGCGGAATGGCGTGCGAACCATTTTGTAGCTATTCAGCACCGTCGTGAATAGACCTATTTCCCAAATTGTTGGTTGAAACCCTAAAACATAGGCCTATAAACTTAATTTTGGAAATTGGCTCAACTCACGTCAGCGGTTCAGCTGCGTGGTCGAATTATTATTTATATGGAGTTATTTTTATTACTCAGATGGTCGGTTACTGAACTACGCGCTGTTGGGTTTGACTGTATCACATGCTCAAACTCAGATCTCCAAGCAAAGACATGACGGTACTACGTCCTTAAATAAAGACTTGAATCATTGTCTCCCAGTATTTCACTAAAACTAGGTAACTAAATCACGTTATTGATGTATCTTCTTTCCCACATCCGGCATTGTCCTGCATCCCTTAGAAGCGCGGAGAGTGGGCGGAGTAGTATACGGGTAAATAGCGTGGGAAGAAGGGGTGGGGTTGTTCCGGTTCTCAAAGACATTTTGTAATGAACTTTGCTCAGTGTCTACAAGATGTCAAATAAGTTAGAGAGAAAGATATGCCCGAAGCAGTAGGCTGTGTTTTTATTAATATCATTTTAACTTGATTTGAAATAAAATAATTCGACCACGCAGCTGAACCGCTGACGTGAGTTGAGCAAATTTCCAAAATTATGTTTGTAGGCCTATGTTTTAGGATTTCGACCAACAATTTGGGAAATAGGTCTGTTCACGACGGTGCTGAATAGCTGCAAAATGGTTCGCACGCCATTCCGCATATTGGGAGTACCTTCAATACACAAAGAATTGCGTGCTTCGCTCGCCCACCCAAGTATTGGGAGTATCTTCAGTACACAATGCATTGCGTGCTTCGCACGCCAACCCGACGGTAGAATCCACCGCATGGCTTTCAGCCGGGTACTTCTATGTTATTTTACTTTTTGATCGATTTTGGGGGAACCAAGCAAGCTATAAGATCGCGTAAAAAAACAAAATGTGCAGAATAACATCCTACATTTATATTTGTAGAAAAAACTAAAAAAACAATTCATTCTCGTAGAAAATATTTAAAAAAATAGCTGTTACTTCCGGTCAAAAAACGTGTTTCCGATTATTGGATATTTTTGGCTAACGAACTCGTCCGAGCGACGTAGACAACCAACATGTGTACCAAATTTGTTATTTATTTTGTATTACAACATACGTAACAAAATTTTTAACTTGACTTACTTTTGTACTCAGGTTTTCCGACAAGGAAATCGTTTAACCAAATATGATACCCGTGCAAATAATTAATAATTAAATATATTACATCGAATACTTTAAATTGTTATGTCATTAATTCCTTTAGCATAAATGTATATATTTATAAGATTTTTTTTAGAACTATTAATTTATTTTGTATTTAGTACTGAATTGTCAATTAGAGTCTTTGAATTGAAGTCGTACTCCCATTATTCACCACGGCATCCGCTCCGAAAGTTGTTGTTAAATTTTTAAATTCATTTTCCTGAAATTTATTAAATTTATATTTTTCTTTCTTCTATCCTCATCATATCGTTCCCAAAGGAACGAAACTGATTTCGGGTTTCCTGCAGCTGTGTTGGTTCTCCAGATATCGTCTGTTTTCTGAAGCCTAACTTTTCGCTCCCGATTTTGATTTTTTGTTCCCCTCCCCCCATTTTGGCTTTTCTCATATCTCACACAACATTACAATACCTTTAACTATTATATAACATGTTTTATATTTTAACAGAAAATTTTATCATTTTCCCCCCTTTTAGTTGATTTGAAAGTATTTGTTTTTATTATTTAATTACTCTGATTCTAATAATTACTTTTTGTCGAAACCTTGCATAATTATTCTTTATTAGTATAGTTATTCTCTCTTATTTTCTCTTATTAACGAATTTCCATAGGAAAAATGAGCTATTGCAGTGGCCTTTATGGTGAGACCCAAGGTCGGGAGTAGCAAATGAGCACCGATCATGGTCCCCAGAACACGTTTTGGGGTGTCATTAAAATTCATATATATATATATATATATATGTGTGTCTGTGTGTGTGTGTGTTCGCACTCTAGCGGCCGCATTTCAAGTCCGTTTTGGTTCAAATTTGGTACACATGTCGGTTGTGTACGTCGCTCGGACGAGTTCTTTAGCCAAAATAAATCCAACAACCGGAAGCACGTTTTTTGACCGAAAGTAACTATTTTTGAGATTTTTCCTACGACAATGAATTTGTTTTTGAGTTTTTTCTTCGAATATAGATGCAGGATGTTATTCTGCACATTTTGTTTTTTTACGCGACCTTATAGCTCGCTTGGTTCCCCCAAAATCGATCAAAACGTAAAATACCATAGAAGTACCGGGTTCAAAGCCATGCGGCGGATTCTACCGTGCGGTTGGCGTGCGAAGCACGCAATGCATTGTGTACTGAAGATACCCGCAATAAGGGGGTTGGCGTGCGAAGCACACAATGCTTTGTGTATTGAAGATACTCCCAATATGCGGAATGGCGTGCGAACCATTTTGTAGCTATTCAGCACTGTCGCGAATAGACTTATTTCCCAAATTGTTGGTTGAAACCCTAAAACATAGGCCTATAAACTTAATTTTGGAAATTTCCTCAACTCACGTCAGCGGTTCAGCTGCGTGGTCGAATTATTTGATGTTAAATCATTTGCAACACTACAACTAACCTAACCTGTGGTTTTAATTGATATTAAATCTTAAAGCACTATTTACAAAATGAGTAATGCGACAGTTAGTAGCCAATGCTTATAAATGATTGGACAGTTTACACTGCACGCACCTGATGATGTAGACTTGTCATTCAAAACGTTTTTTTAATTAATGTCACATTTTATTATTTACAACTATCTAAATTTATGTACCTATTTACTTAATTGTATTTTCTATAGATTTGTTCGCAGGATGCCAAATTATCTAAGCCCCGTGGATTATAAATTAAATTATAAATTCAACGTTCTAGAATAATATCACGGTAATTTATTAAAATGGCCGAGGAACATCTGTATGGTTCAACCGAGGGTTGTATAATTGAATTTTTAATCGCCAACTGCTGCCAGTGCAAGGTTGAAATTTCAAATTACCCGTGGAGGAATCGATAGATGGGGTCAACGCAAAACCGACAGCGGACTGTAATGCTGTACATGGCGTATAATATCAGGGAAATTGTGTACGTTTATAACTCAAAAACAAACAATACAATTTTGTTGAAACTTTTGCTGTTGTGATAAGTATTGCGTTGTCAGTTACGTGGGCTTTTAATATTAATTCAGAATTGAAATATAATCTATACTAATATTGTAAAGATTTAACATTTGGTTGTTTGTATGCAGGGCGTAATCTCTGGAACTACAGAACCGATTGACAAAATAGTTTTACTAATAAAAAGCTACACTATCCCTGAGTAACATAGGCTGGATTTATTTTTGATTTAAGGGTCAAAACAGCCCCTAAAACAACTACTATTAATTGTTATACTTTCTTTAAAGCTGGAGAGCTGAAATTTTGTACATTTATTTCTTACAAGGTACATACAGAAAATAAACTGGATTTGAATTAGTCACGTGCTGCTAAAGGGTGAAAACGTGACAACAATCCCTAAAACAGTACACATTGATTGTTATATTTTCCTTAAAGTTGGTGAGTTGAAAATTTGTACGTTTATTTCTTACAACGTACTTAGGGAAAAGTATCGTAGATTTACATTTTGTAGTGAGCTGCTAAGGGGTGAAAATTTAGTAACAACCCCTATAAAAATATTTCGATTGTTATACTTTCCTTAAAGCTAGAAAATAAACGATTAATAAATTAAGGAATTTAAAAATAAAAAACCACCATGTTACATCCTAATTAAAAATAAATAATTCGACCACGCAGCTGAACCACTGACGTGAGTTGAGCAAATTTCCAAAATTAAGTTTATAGCCCTAAGTTTTAGGGTTTCAACCAACAATTTGGGAAATAGGTCTATTCACGACGTTGCTGAATAGCTGCAGAATGGTTCGCACGCCATTCCGCATATTGGGAGTATTTTCAATACACAAAGCATTGCGTGCTTCTCACGCCATTCCGCATAATGGGAGTATCTTTAGTACACAATGCATTGCGTGCTTCGCACGCCAACCCCGTGTAGAATCCACCACTTGGCTTTATACCGGGTACTTCTATGGTATTTTATGTTTTGGGGGAACCAAGCGAGCTATAAGGTCGCGTAAAAAAACAAAATGTGCAGAATAACATCCTACATTTATATTTGTAGAAAAATCCCAAAAACAAATTCATTCGTGTAAGAAAAATCTCAAAAAATTGTTACTTATTTATATATATATATATATATATATATATATGATTTTTAATGACACCCCAAAACGTGTTCTGGGGACCATTATCGGTGCTCATTTGCTACTCCCGACCTTAGGTGTTACCATAAAGGCCACTGCAATAGCTCATTTTTCCTATGGAAATTCACTAATAAACTAGACCCAAGTCCAGCAATTAACAATTAATGCAATGGCCGACAGCTACAGACTGATGAGTATTTAGTCAAATGCTTGGCATTGTTATTGTCCATCGCAGTACATAGGCTTGTATGATTACTTCCTCAACACGCGTTGCGTTGTCTGGTTTTGTTCTCTAGCCTTGAAATGGAATTTCATCCGCGAACTAGAAACTAAACAAATGCAAATTAAAACAGACCGTTTCTATTTTACTGGCAGTACTTTCTTTTTATTATTGCAATACATAACTTCCTGTGTATTACACATACATTTTATTTTCAACATTTTAAAGACATAACGATATGTGACATCCAAGTACTCTAATTGACAATTCACGAACTACAAAACACTAGGGAAACCCCCTGCGTGCTCCGCACGCCAACCCCGTTGGACCCTTCTATACACATAATCACGTTATATTTTCTGTATAATAAAGGTGTAAGATTAATAATAATATTAAAACTAAGAAAGAAAATAATGTTAAATGTTCAAATCAAATTATTTCGTATATATTATTTTATAACAGGAGTTATAATAAAGGTTAAAAGAACCAGCGAGGCTCAGGTCTACACTTTAATAAAGAAACGGTACCAGATAACTGCCACATACTTTCTCCCAGTTCAAACTTTATACCTTCCCAAGAGTAGCATAGGAGGTGGTTATTTAGAATTGCAAAAGTAGAACATACCATACAAAATATTAGATACATGTAACACATATTCATATTATATTATAATATTATTATTATTAAAACTATTCCATCGATTTCGAAAAAATATGCACCAAACATGTCAATTAGACCTGTATAGATGCACGAAAAAAAGTTTTGAAAAACAATCCCCTTTTTGGCCAAAAAACCCCAAAAATCAGTTATTATTATTACCTAATTGAGAATTTTTAGAAAGATGCTGTTTTTTGCACATGGTAGGGTACATAAGGGCTACAAATAAGCCAAATGTTATAAAAATCGTTGGAGCCGTTTTTGATAAATTTTTTCTCGTTTTTTTGCCATTTTTGTGATTTTAAAACCCCTTAAAAATTTAAAAAAAAAATTAAAATGAAAAAAGCACCTGGAGATATTCCAGAACTACACCTACATACCAAATTTCATCAAAATCAAAATCGGACCGTTGGTATGGTCTACAGCTCTGTACACATCCTAACAGACACACGGACAGATATCACCAATAAAGCACTTTTTTGGATTCAGAGAGGACCAAAACAAATAATTCCACTAACAATATTTGTGGGTTCAGGTAGCACCAACACAGATAATTCCACTAAAAAATTGTTTTGGCTTCAGGGAGCACCAAAACAGATAATTCCACTAAAAATTCAAATTCAAAAATTCGGACGAAACAAATACTTTCTCCATATACTACGTATAGGGGGGAGAAAGTAAAGCCTAACCTAAAAGTTAGAAATACAAATAGTTACTTTAAAGTTTGAAATCGGGTGTTAATGGAAATATTAGAGCAAACAGCTGTTTTATCTGTTATATTATTCAATTGGTTGCTATGGTAATTCATCAGTCTAGACCTAACCTAAGATTTTTTCCGAGTAAATTTACAAATATTAAAATAAAAAATATTTTTATCAAATACAGCCTATGTTACTCAGGGATAGAGAAGCTTTTTATTAGTAAAACTATTTTTTAATCGGTTCAGTAGTTCCAGAGATTACCTCAAAAAACATGCAAACAATTTTTTTTCCTCTTTACAATATTTGTATAGACTAAACTGTAATAAACTTTCATCTAATTCAAAATTTGTTAAATCTTTGTTACTCAAAATTTCGTTTTGGAAACAAATAAAGCATCGAAAATGCGAAGGCAATGGTCGAATTAATGTGTTTTTGACATCGATTCACTAGAAAAACAAATTAAGTTAGTTTGGAAGGCATCAATAATGTTTTGCCAGACAAAATAACGTTTTCCTAAAAAGGCTTCAAAACGTTCATTGTTTTTAACTCGGACAAAGTCGGATTCAACAGCTAGTTAGTAATATAACTATTTACAAGAGGCGATTTTATTCGGTGTTAGTATTTTGGGCTAGACAGAAGTGCCGCTACGTGTTTTCTACATGTGAAATATTAAAACAATTTAAATATTAAACAATTCCTTTCTACAAAAGGAATATGTTAAACGAACATCCAACAGATTGTGTGATATAGAATGCTGCAGCCTGACCATGGGCGACCATTGATATTTTGTGGGGGGGGGGGGCTAGACCGGGGTATGGGGCGGTAACACGTTCACTGCTAAGGACGCACATGTGAGCTTGACACTGAACACTATGAGAAGAAGCCGACGCACAGTGCATTGCGTGATTAGCACGCGAACCCCCTTATTGGCAGTATTTTTAATACACAGCGCCAATTTTAAGCCTATGTGCTATGGACGCACATGTTCGTCCGCTTTAAAATATTAGTGATTATTACGTAGAAAGTTTCAAAAATAAAGCAATTTCTACTCATTTAGACTATAAATAAATATAAAAAATAAAAGCTCAGTTCCTAGCATTGGAAATACGAAATTTGCGTAGCAGTGAACGTGTTAAGGAACACTCTCATTCCTTTGGCGTCCAGGCAATTTGTTGACCTCACCAAGAAAACTTAAAAAATTTGGGAAGCCCTGTTCAGGTGAAATATTAACCCACACAGCATTGCGTCTGTACCTTTACACCGTCAGTGAATACACAAAGACCTATAACACTGCTAGAGGCCGCACCAAGTAGTGACCCAACAGATCATGCTTTAACTCTTGTAAAAAATTTAATTTATACATATAAAAGCGAAATACAACTCACTCACTCACTCACTCACTCACTCACTCACTGATCACGATTTCTCAAAAACTACCGAACGGATTGAAATGCAATTTGGTATGTAGCTTCCTCTAGGGCCATAAGTGTTCATTAAAAACGGGTTTTAAAAAATTGGAAATTTTGGGGGGTTTGGTAGGTAAAAATTACTAAATCACGATTTCTCCAAAATTACCGAACAGATTGGAATGAAATTTGGTATGTAGCTTCCTCTAGGGCCATAGGCGCTCGCTAAGAAAGGGTTTCAAAAAATTCTAAATTTTGGGGGGATCAAAGTTATTAAATCACGATTTCTTGAAAACTACCGAACGGATTGGAATGAAATTTGGTATGCAGCTTCCTCTAGGGCCATAGGTGCTCACTAAGAAAGGGTATGAAAAATGTCGAAATTTTAGGAGGGGTTTGGGGGGACCAAAGTTACTAAAATCATAATTTCAGATCTTTTGTTATTATGACAATAGTGCTTTTATTATTTAAGATCTATATATATAAATGCCAAATACCACTCACTGACTGAACACTTAAAAAGAATACAAAATTACGTTAAACAAAACTGAAAATACCAACCACCACGGGCAACGCCGTACGGGTCAGCTAGTAAGTATATGTAAAATCAAACGGCACAAAACATTTAAAATATATGTTAGAGCTAATCTCGTTAAAGAAAAATACCTGACTATAATTAATAATATACATATTTTCCTTTCCCTGGGAGCTAGGGGGGCGTAGCCCCCCTCTGCCCATAGGCATGGATGCCCATGAGCCTGGCCGTATACTAGTCGTTGCAATATATAGAGTAAAAACAGAAAGCGTTTCCGCACAGTTGTTAGGTCGAGGTGAAGTTCAAGGCCGTTTGTCGGAGCTCAGTGATATTGGATGCAGTCGTTAGTTTCACAGGTCCGTAAATACTGATAGAAGACTGGAGGTTTTGTGAAGAGTGATTTAATAGCTACTCGTTTACCATAAATACGTAACACTGCAGTTCTTTTGTTAAAATCTGTTTAAGTCAGATTTTCGTTAATGTGTTGATCTATACTAACATTATAAAGAGGTTTGTTTGTATGTAGAGGGTAATCTTTGGAACTACTGAACCGATTGAAAAAATAGTACTAATAAAAAGCTACACTATCCCTGAGTAACATAGGCTAGAATTCATTTTGATAAAAACATTTTTTATTTCAATATTTGTAAATGTGGTCAGAAAAAATTCTTAGGTTAGGGCTGATGAACCAACACATTTTTCTTGCATGTATTCACACTAAAATGTTTACATTTATACCTGTCTTCATTAAGTAATTATATTTTAAATGAATAATATTTATTGTTTCCCTTTGTTTACAGGTGAGCTCCTACTCTAGGATAACTTTTCAAACGAAGTAGACAATTTAAAGGTAATTCTTTTTAAGGAATAAGTGTTGGTGTGCCGTACCTTTAGAACAGCTTCATTTGTGGCTGTCTGTCACACACGTCTTTCTATACAATGTTATAGCAAGCTACTTGTAACGTACCGTACTTAAAAAAAAGTTAAAGTTTTTTTTTAGTTTTGTAGAGCCAAAGATTGGTATTAATTAAATACATATTGTATGATATCTGTTGTGTAGCCTATATTTTTAAAAGAATTTTGTGCTACGTAATTTCAAGACATCCCTATATAAAAACGTACCGAGATCCCATTTCTATTTCTGTTATTGCTGCAGGTTAAATTTCCGAAAAAAAAAAAACTCCATGTGTTAGGGGTACTTATATACTTTATTGAAAAACTACGGCGATCCAAAACAATTTTTTTAAGAGATTTTGTTTGAAACAAGTCCACTATACGGCTCAACAACACCAATGTACAGTGGCCTCAAACTAGGACTGCGTCTGGTTTAAGGGGCGTGTCCTCCCTTCTACTTTCTCCCCAGACTGACTTAGCGGTACAACCAATTCCACGAAAACTACGTTAGACAAATTACAGATTAGCTTCGTGTAACTCCGAAACACACTGTATATCATGTGTATCACCTTTTATAGAAAACTATGGAAAGTGTAAACAAGTAAGGTTGTGTTTCATAAAAATGTATAAACAATTATAATTGCAACACATAAATATAAATTAAACATTAAAAAAAACGACACATCAACTAGAAAAGAGCTGATGATATTCAAACGGCGGATCAGATTTTCTTGATTCATATTAGCTTTGAACACTATCGATCAAGTCACCTTTCGAACAAAAAAAACAGCTGAATCAAAATCGGTTCATCCGTTTGGGAGCTTAGGCGCTACAGACATATACACACATTAACCTTATAACACCCCTCTTTTTGCGTCGGGGGGGGGGGGGGGGTAAAAATAGCATAAGTTTGCATTAATTGAAAGTAAAAACAACAAATATTCAAAGCGAGAAAATATTAGTTTTTTAGGCCCAACGAAAACTTCTTACGAGAAAGTTGTAGATAATTAGTTGAATTCACTTTTTTATTTGTAACTATTTTCTGTACGAGCCAATGCATGGCGAGGAAGAAAGTAATTCCAGTGAGTAGATTGGTGAAGTTATTTGTTTGTTTTCTGAAGGCCCTTTGCGTGATACTGTATTGTTTGTCACCAGGTTTGTGAAAGTAAGTAAATATATATACTATTGAAAACAGCTCAAACAGACAGAAATAACGGTAATTACTAAACTAAATAGAATTTACTCATACGATTAACAGATTAGTGATGGGATATTTGAGTAATTTTTATTCAAATATTCCATTATTTTATTTTTATTATATTAGACCTATTCCAGAAGTATTTGAATAAGTTGTCAAATGAATACCAGACACACTGGTTCACAGTATAAATACATCATAC
>JAGFPH010005094.1:889-12655 GCA_018207615.1 Philaenus spumarius
AACAATGCACATACACATCTTTCCGATCACCCAGTCGTTTTGGAACATCCTGTATAGGCTGCGATATATCGACAAGATGGAGAACTAGATGGCTACGGATTGTAAATTTAACGCTGTCGTTTAACAATGCACATACAAATCTTTCCGATCACCCGGTCGTTTTGGAACACCCTGTATAGGCTGTAATATATCGATAAGATGGCGAACTAGGTGACGACAGATTATAAAAGTAACAACGTCGTTTAACATCGAGGATAATATGCACAAAAAAAATTTTCCGTTTACCCAGTCGTTTTGGAACACCCTGTACATATAGGAGATGTCCGACAACACTCACCCCCACCACCACACCCACCCCCCCCCCCCCCCCCCCTCCACCCCCCCCCCCACTCCCCCCCCCACACTCATCCAAGGGTTTAGAGTCGTGCGATTGGCCCCCCACCCCTCTTGATCTCAGGTGGCCGGTACTCTACTATTATTCAATAGGATACACACTTATTATTATTTGTTAGGATTCATATTTCAATATTATTCAATATTTTACATATTTCAATAATATAATTCAATAGGATACATATTTCAACGTTATTTAATAGGATACATATTTGAACATAATTGTTTATTAGTTATATTGAGCTATTTCAATGGAAATTTAAAATATTTTTACTTAAAGTTAAATTCAAGGGTTAGACTGTTACAGAAAAGTTTGATGTAAAGGAACTAATTGCAACACATTTTTAATAGGTAAATTCAAATTAAAGGCTAAGGTCAAAATAGATTAGGCCTACTTTCTACGTGAGTGACCTAAACATAATTACATTATGTAATTACATGTTGCACTACTAGTGTGTGGATTCTGAATTTAATTAAAATATCTTTAAATTTAATTACACAATTTGATTTTAGTTTACAAAATAAAAAGATTTTTATAACGGTTATTATCTTTTAAAAGTGGACCACACAAATATGTATTAAACATTTTGTATTTCCTACAAGTTTCAAAATGTAAAGTCATAACTAATACAATCCCATCTGTAGGTTTAGCAATGTTAAGAATAGTGATTTTCAAATTATAATATTATATAAATATATTGCCGTAGAAGTTCAAATCTAGACAATCTACATCAAATTATACGAGTACATATTGTGTTCGCAGTCTCTTGTTCCCATCGTGTTGTTTGATTTGCGTTGATACACAGCCATCGCAACAATATATACGTCGCTAACAAAAACTGTATTTGAGTACTTTAACATTTTTCCGGAGTATTTGCAGAAAGCAACCCGGTTGTACAGAACAAACTTTGCCGGCAAACAAAACCTTCCACATCTATTTACCTTGCGGCAGTCTCATTTCCCGGAGTGAAAACTTGCTCGATATAATGCATTGTTTTTTCAGCGAGTTGTTTTCGAACTTTCAAATATTTGTTTCTTTAGCATTCAGTAATGACAAAGAAACTTTTAAACAGACTAGTTGCTCCATCACGTACCTCAGATCCACAGGTTCTTTGTCTTACCACAATTCCTAAAAGATATTATATTTGAAAGCTATTTCTATTTTAAATGCAGAACGGATACAACATTAGCAAATTAATGTTCGTTTAGGCTACTATTTTCTTTGATTTACTCTCTACACTTTGTTATAATAATATTTCATTCTTGGGCAAAGCAAATATTCCTTGCTAAGTTTCAAACCAGGCCTAGTTTTGTTAGCACCCTTATAGCACAGACTATAGAATTACTACAGACATCTCACTGCCATGTTAAAAATGGGTGCTCTTTTAAAGGTCAATTTGTACGCTCATTCTCAGTGCGCGCCACCGTTGATGTACGCTGAAAAGTGTTGCCAAATGTACGCCCATGCTGCTCGGCATCCGACTTCTGACCGAGCGTACAGCAGCTAGCCACTGTACGCTGGGTTCCGTGCGTAGATCAGCGCTCTGTTTAGAAACAAACTTACACATTTATCTGATTCTAATTTAATTATCGTGTGTATTAAAGAGCAAGACTATGCTTTCTGGTATAATCACTAGAAATATTACCTATTAAAAGTGCTATATTATCCTATAAATTAACTAAATAATACTTTAAAATATGACCCACATATTACCGAAGAATTAGACCCCAGTAAAAAGTTCGGGAACAAACAAGTTTAGCCACAACCTAATAAACGTATCATTTTACAATTCAATAATATTACTTATTATTTGTACAACAAACGGTTTTCAACATTTATTATACATTGAGCATGTTTTTATTGAAAACATCTTTATCACAAAATTACGTTGTTCCAATTAATTTTTAGTATTATTAATTATACTAAAATTAATCCTATTATTAATTGTAGTAATAATAAAAACTACATTTTGATACTAATGTATTTACGAGAATTAAATAAATAAACTTTTAACTTATTATTTAAAAAAGTACGTCAGTAAGTTTATTCATGTACCTGTATCGGTAGTGTATTGTGACTATTAATATTAATGACAGAATAAAACACCAAAGACAAGATACACTTTTCCTTATTTGTATCGCTATTGCACTGAAAAAACTCTAACCGTACTGCAAAGTTAAAATTAATGTTAACAGTTTTTCTGTCATGGTAACATTTATAATGTCATAATTACTTTAGAGCTTGAAATATTTGCATTGCTGTAAGGTTTTTTTAATGTTGAGTTTTACTGTAAACTCTAATGTAGTTAATGTCATAGTTAATTTAATATACGTAAAGTTAAGTTAATGTAACTATAAGGTAAATCTAACGTAATATACATCTAAAAAACGGAATGAAAATAATATCTTAATATGTTCACAATGTTAGTTTACTTACAAGGCATAAAGGCGGTTATTTATGCAGTGAACTGGGTTACATCCGCTATACATCCTTTAGTCGGTAGCCTTTTCCTTTAGAGTTACCCTGTCCACAATTACAATTTCTCACGTTTTTACGAAATTCGAATTCAGTTTCTCTTCAGTACTCGGTAGACTAACAAGTAACAACAAATACCACATCAAACAGCTATAACTGCTATAAGTGCTTCGTTGTCGATCTTCTTGTTTTTTCAACATACATGGTTGATGATGTAGAATCTTTGTTGACGTAATGGGGATATCAAAATTATATTACAATTTTTAAAGGTAAGTTCAGGTATATACATAAATTAATACAGTATTATAATTAGATGCAGTAATTTTAAAAACTACCATAATAAATACGTTATATATTCAATGTTAAAATTTCATTACAGGTTATGGGAGGTTGCCTGAAGTTATACATAACTTTGTCATACTTTTTTAAAGATATATAACTAATCTATTTTCTATATATTTTAAATTATTGTTTTAATAATCATTCTGGTAAATATTTAAAATTCATTTTAGTAATCTATTTACACATAATTAGTATATTATCAAATAATATACTTGCATTTCTGAAAATGAAATAGATATACTTGCCCTATCCAATATGGAGGAAATCCATGTAAAGGAACTTATTTTTTAGTACATACCTTTCATTTAACTGATTTAACATTACTACATACAACTACACACAATTCATTCATATTATATCTTTTCAAGTAAAAATATAAGGCTCAAAGAAAGAAAATTAACAACCTAGCATAATTGTACGTCAGGCATTTCGCTAAAATATTTATTAATAACAACTACATCTTACAACAAATTAAGGATTTGTTAAACAAATATTTTAAAAGATTCAGTTTGGTTGTTTAGCTGTTTAAAAATGTGTGAATGAATTTTTAATATGTATTAGTGGTTTTTAAGAAGTACTTTTCCATTAAAGCCTCAGTTGGACTGTCAATTACATCAGTCAATTAACAAGACTTGTTTTAGGAATTTTTACATTTGAAATGACAGAGCCTTATTTTATTATTTTGTAAATATTTGTGTGTTCTCCAAAAACCTAACAATAGCATATAAAAATATTTGGATAATGAATTTTGATTACTTTTATCAGAACTAATTATTTTGATATTTGAAATAATTTATGTATTTAAAATAATTTACGATGTTTACGAGTATTGATCAACCCTTGTTAACGAATTATTAAAACTAAGAATGTTTTTTATTAACAAAAAAGTTACTTCAAACTAGCTTAACTACTACTCAAGATAATAAATATCCATCTTCAGTGGGAAATGTCGCAGTAATTAATTAAATTAAAAGTAATGAACTCATTATCAAATACGGTAACTTTAAACATAGAATTTAGGTTAACATTTTAAAAAGTTGTAATTTAAAGCGTGAATTCTTTATTTTAAGATACAGTAAAAATTGTATGTCCTTAACTATGTAAATAACTACATACATTAATCTATGTATATTATATAATATATTTTATAGTTGTCTTACACTTAATTTCTATTTTTTCCAGAACTCTTTCTATAGCCTAGCTCCTCTAACTGAAGGACCTCGACAGTTAGTATGCTGGGGAAAGCTTGTCGACAAATTTCGAAATAAAATATCGGAGTTAAGAAAAGCTGTTTCTGTTGTAACAAAAATAACTATTGTTACAATAAAGAAACTATATAGTAATTACAATCTTAACTAGTGTTAGAACTGTATTAGTATGAAGTTCACCACTACATCAACTAACCTTGCAAGGATGTTAGTTATACTGAAACACACAGAGCAATTACTCTTATGATTACAATAACTAATATGAGTGTAATATTTTGTAGATGTATTACCTAATTTTATTATTTTTGTAACAACAACAACTAACTTACCAGTAAAGGAACACTACAATATTAAACACTCTACCTAATGTTATAACTACATTAATTTATATTCACTACTACATTAACTAGCCTTGCGACATAGTTAGTAGTGCCTTAATGTCATAGAAACATTAGGCTTACTGTTGAACTTACATTTGCTGCTAAGTTAATAACATTGCTATAATATCAAGAGATCAACAGTAGCTTACTTTAACAGTAAAGTTAACTACACCCTGCTGACCCGTAAACAAATATTTCTTTTACCGCAACATTAATTGTGTTGCTGCAAGGATAGAGTTTTTTCAGTGTGATATTAAAATCAATAATTAATAATAGCTGATCTCTATAATTTAGTTAGTGCTGTAAACGTAAACTATGTTATCATTGTACTCCAGGAATGTTATTGACAAACGATAGGTTATTTAAACAAAATATGTATGAACTTTATTATGAATATTATTAATCACAGTGTGATGAAAAGTATCGTTCATCACACGCGGGCCAAAAGTAGCTTTTCGATCCTCGCTCATTTTCCGACTTCGGCTTCGCCTCGGTCGTTAACTTGTGCTCGTATCGAAAAGCGTCACTTTCGGTCCTAGTGATGAAATATACTATTAAATCATATTTTAATAACATCTGTTGTTGCAGATACTGTACAGACTAAATTTAACTACAAGTAATATTTTCAAAAAGGCCTGAATCATATAAGAAAGGAAATTAAGTAATAAATGTAATTACACTAATGCTTCATCTTCATTTGTGCCTGAACGTTACAGTTAATGAGTAAACAACACAAAAGCACTTTCAAATATAAATTCTACTTACTTATTTCTTTGTGCTTAGTCAGAACTAATGTGGTTCGTTGCACTTTATAATTATTGACACATAAATACAGTAAATTTAAAAACCTCTGTTACCCATGTTACTGTTTTTCAGGTAGTATCTAAAAAGGTTTAATTTTAAACAAAAGAATGTAAATCCAGCAATGTTATTTATTTAAAAAAAATCATAAACATAAAAATATGGTCCTTATTTAATGTTTTTAAATGTTCAATCACACTCCCAATTTTCAGTTACCATACTTCTAGTTTTTTTTTTTTTTTTTTTTTATATATAAATCACATTTATTAAATTGTCAACGTCAATTTCTCTCTCTTTTAAGATATTGGCTAAGGCCAGGCCATTGAGTCGGAAATCCACTATTGTGCTCCTCAGGTACATCTTAAAACTGTAGAGCTCTCTCTGCCATTGCAGTGGTTACTGGCTCATAGCTCCAATACAATGGTTAATTTATTTGAATTCGAATTACGACTAAAACCTCCTTTTATAATACCGGTACATAACAATTATTAATTACTTCGGCTCGCATTAGAATGCCGAAGTATTAAAATCATGAGGTAATTTTTTGTGCGTTTGTTTTCCTGAGTACTCGATATAAGCACTCACAGATGTCGTAGAAAACTTCTGATGGTACCAAAATCTTCATAATTTTATTGCGGAGAGTTAAAAAGCTTTTGAGCTTTCTAGCGTGAGTCTTAGCGCGTCGGGGTCACGTTTTTGGGTTAAAATTTTGAAATTAATGGGTCAAAATTATGAATACACAGTGTGGGGTATCGTTTTATATGTTTTTGGGTACGGGAAAACTGATTTTGAGAGTTTAAAAGTCGTAGCGGGTCGGGGTCAAGTTTTTTTATCAAAATTTTGAAAAGATTGTGTTAACATTTTGAAAATTCTGTGAGGGGTATCGTTTCAAATGTTTTTGGGTAAGGGAAAACCAATTGTTAAAATTAAAAAGTCGTAGTCAATTCGTGTGTTCTGTACGGACGAGCCCAAGTCGCGAAAAAGCATTTCATCTTTTCACTAGTTTTACCGTTTAAATTATATGGTAAAATGAAAAGTAACAAAACCCGTCCATTTAAAGTAATCTAGGCCAAACTACGGTACAAAAAGTTATTAATTTTTAGTTTTTCTAAAATTGTTTTATATATAACGCCACTAGGTCTGGCAACGTTTTTCGTCTGTCTCTCTGTACGTTTGGTGTGATTTGATATATTTCTGTTTGATTTTTCGATGTTTGAATTTTAAGGGTAGTTATAAAAGTAAAATTATAAAACCCAATTTATTCAAAATCGACTCAAAATTCTGTGAAAAACTCTGTTTTAATTTTTTTTTGAAATATCCGTTTTAAAGTCCCGTGAGGCAAATATCGATTTTTGCAAAGTTGTCTATCTGTTTGCATGTTCGGTGAGCTATATAGACTAAACGAAATATTTGAATTTCATGAAATTTGGTTTGTAGGTTTGGTTTAGAGACATCTCCAGGCATTTAATTTTTTTAATTTATATCTAAGGGTAGTTTACCCGTGTATTTATGTAAATTTACCGGTTTATTTCTTATGTGAGAACTAAAACGCTAGTTTTGGGAAATGCTTATAATACCCTTATCCGTGGAAAAATCCAAATGCAGTTTTCACCTTTAGTAGTATAAATTGCACTCAACAATTTGATACCACTCGCGAATCAGTAAAGATATCAGTTGTAAACGTATGCAGGAATAAACATAACCTAACCGAACTAAACAATCGTACAATTAAATTCTAAAATGTTAGAAAACTTTTAGGAACTCTGTTGTTGTTATTTTTTAGTTTATAATACAGTTTGAAATGTTGCTTTTGTTTTGTTCTAAATGAAATACGCATACTTATTTTATAGTGTTGTTCATTTTAATAAGTGATACGTTTCTGAGCAACTGTTTCACCAACGTGTACAGAAGCACTATTGTTTGAACAGGATAGGCCTACCAGTGTAAATATTTATTCATAGTTAAATTATGTGTGACCGTTTTCTGATGAGTAATCTATTGAATATACTTAATATGTACCAGTACCAGTTATTAATAAATTTGTCATGGTAGGTATACAGTTATTATATTGTAATACCTACCGGTATACATATTATTATTTGCATTGTTTATATATATTTTTATTTCATCAGTGCTGTTTTTTGTTGTTGAAAACCAGTTAGAGAGTCTGATAGCGTGGTATTTTATTATATACTGTATACTAAAAATAAACAATATTACCAATTACTTTCGCAGGAATTAATTTGCCATTTATTATTTTACATATTACCACAATACCTTCTGTAATATTGTGCTTAATGTATATTGCTATACTTGTCATTGAATTAAATACAGTAAACGTTCATGAGATAGCTAAGTCAATTATTATCACGCTACCGATATTTAAAATAATAAAGATAAGTTCTAATGAGTCAAACAGACCCAAGAAACAGTGCACACGGTAGAACAGTAGGACACGACCCTGTCACATCGACGTGACCTTGATCAGTACTCACTCGCCCCCACCATATCACTCGTGCGATCTGACAACATCGTTCTGATAATAACTTACAGGAGCTACGCACCTGAACTCTAGCGGCTCAAAACTAACTTAATTTTCCCGCACCCTTTTTCCTATGGCAGTGAGAGGTCTGGAGCAATTCTATAGTCTGTGATTATAGTAGGAACATAAAAACTGGTGTTTTCAAAATAAGAAATTTCAAATGGATAAATGTTTGTATACGGTTCTACTTAGAACTAAATTACAAAATTCTTTTACATTTATGGAAAAAATTACAAACAATGTTTACTACTTTTTACGTAGACCTGAAGTTGAACTTTTATTGTTCGTAACTGAACATTTTTTGTTTCTTGAGCTAATGACTTTGTAAATTTTACATCTATAATTTTTTTACTGGCATACATACATTCTTTGAACCTTTTTCTATAAAAAAGATACGGAACATTTTTGAATCGGGGTTTATTTACTATTTATGGCGAATTTTTGAAAAAGTGCTTGCACACGCCAAAAAAAACCTCCATTTTCGTTAAAGCCGCCGGTTCTAGGGTTATTTTTTTTACTTGATCGAGAATGTTCTTAGATATAATTTAAACAAATCTCTCAGCCGTTATGTGATTTTAAAATTGTTTAATTTATCTGTTATTTAGTATAATTTATTTAAGGCTCGGCTCCCTACATTCAAAACGGCGAAGTTGGGTACCAATTTCAATGTTAAATAACCAAAACATACCTTCACTATTAAGCATATTTTTGTGTTGTTTTTGTCAAAAAACGAAAGCTGTATTTTTTTTCTTAAAGTAAAATAGATTGTGGGTGTTGACTGCTAAGGTTTTTTGCAATACTCTTTTTGCAACTGAGTAAAAAATTCATAAAGTTTACTATTTTTTACTATTTATATCATACGTTTATGAAAACAATAATACGGGTTTTGAAAATGTATTCGGCAATCAACATCCGCATATGACAGTACTTCAAAATGAAACCAAATTTTTAAATTTATTCCATGAATTAACGGAAAAAATGACTTATTCTGTAGCATTGCTCTTATGGGAATCAGATTCAATATGGCGGACAAGGTAGCGCCCCCTTAAAATGTATTATATTTTAATTTATTTTAAAATAATATTAATGTCAAACCAATATTAAAAAAAAATTGTTAACATTACTGTACAGCAAAAGTGACGATATTGTTCCTACATATAATATAAACTCGAACGAAAAAATGTTTAACATAGTTCAACAGTGACAGGGTGACAATTGCGAAAGTCACTATACTGGATATGTAGTCATGAGAAAATAGAAATGTAAGGGATACAACACCCTAGAGAGTGAATCTAATTCGTGACTGAAACATGTGCACTTATATCATAGAGAAATATTATCTGGAAAGAAAGATACTTGTGCAATATAAAGTAAGCTAAACGTGAGCTACAAAGAAAACAAGAAAATGTAAATCACGTATACAAGGGCAGGTTTGAGTTATTGTTTCTAATTAGAGGTTTAACAGTATTTAATTCAACTTACATCAATAAAACGTTTTAAATCGTATTTTTTAAGCAAAATCCCACATTACTCGTACTTACCTTGTGGTGTTTCCGCCCTAGAATCTTCCCTCTCTAATGAATTCGCTCCATTCACTGTTTTCTCTTTGTTTTTCCAACTTCTTACACACATTTTATCTATTACTACTGCTTTCTTCTCTAACTTCTTCTGTCATGTTCTGTACTATTCGTTTTATTACCTCATTAACTAGGTCATGCCTAGTATAATTTTTCTTCAGTAACATTATTTAGGTATCAAATTACCCTCATTGTATATATTTAAACAATATAATTTATATGTTTCAAAATGGTGAAGGTCAACTGGTTCGTATTTAAACTTGCATACCACGGATTTAACATTGATATTGTTGATATAGGTGGAGTTCCGCAACCTCTTCGCAATTTTAAACCTGTTACACGTAGGCCTATTAACTCCAAACTTTCAGGAAGTTATATTACGCAAATTCTGCGCCTTTTAGGGGTACGCTAGAATTTTAACCTTATTCCGTTAAGAGGAAGGGTTTGCAAGTTAAATATTTCGTACAGCTGATACTGCCCTAAAATATACATCGAAGGTCAATAGTGGTTAATATTTCGTTCTTATCGACAGTGCTTCACCGGATACTATCGAGTGCACACCGGTGCTAGTCACGACTGTTTTAATTAGTGTTTGTGTATGTGTTGTGTGTTTTGACTATTGTTTTAATATTTGACGATTCCTGCAGAAGGAATGAAAAAATAAAAACTAAGGAGAAGTTCTGATGATGAAGTTGCGACTTCGAAACTAGTCAGAGACCAAAATTGAAGTCACAAGACGGACCTTTTAAGGTAATTTATTATATTATAATATTGTGACTTGGTG
This sequence comes from Philaenus spumarius, assembly GCA_018207615.1. Taxonomy (NCBI): domain Eukaryota; kingdom Metazoa; phylum Arthropoda; class Insecta; order Hemiptera; family Aphrophoridae; genus Philaenus; species Philaenus spumarius. Next base: position 11,393 of record JAGFPH010005094.1, read on the forward strand.
CCATAAATAATGCATATAAAACAAATGAGTTACCATGTTATTTTCATGTATTCCTTTTAAATACAATTTGACAAATATTCGTTACAATCGGTGCCCAGTTGGTTTATATGGGACGCCCATTTATTTTCACAAAATCACTGAAGACAGTATATCACCTGATGGTTTATATTGAATCATTGTCAAAGAAATCACAGTTAAATTAAATAGTATGCACTTATTCAGATAAAATTATGTTATGCAGTTTATACGTTGAGGATTTAATTTCTAAACGGAAACAAGACTAAATCTGTAACATCTAATAATAGGCACATGTGTTCCATTTAGGCCTACGTCAGTGTTGATAATTAAACCAACGGAATTGGATACTGTAAATTTGCTAATTCTAGTAATTGGAATTGTGGTTTTAGACCTTTCGGTATTAAAGGCCAACTAAGCCTGGGGTTTACGTTCAATAAGATTGTCTTGACAATTTTACAAACGATTAAACAGATTATATGAACATACAAGTACAATAAATGTATTTTTGGTGGTAAATTGTATAGTGTTGCTTTCCTGGTGAATGCAACATATTTAAAACCGGATAAGTATTAACCCCCGACTCAAAAAGAGGGGTTTTATAAGTTTACCGTGTGTATCTGTCTGTGGCATCGTAACTCCTAAACGGATGAACCGAATTTGATTTAGTTTTTTTTTTTAATGTGGCTTGATCAAGAGTGTTCTTAGCTATTCAAGAAAATCTGTACAGAAGTTTGAAGATCATCAGCTCTTTTCTAGTTGATGTGTCGGAGGTTATTTTCGTATTGTTTATTTATGATTATAAATTATTGAAGCTTGTGTCAAACTGTATATTGTGACCCACTCCTGTGGGCGTGAGTGTTTTTGAATGAGACTCAAACGTCTTTGAAAGAAATAGTTTGGCTTATACAATTCAATAAATATTGTGAAATAAGGTTATGCAAATTAGTACAAAATTATATTTCTTCTAATAGTAGTACTAAAAGTAAAAAGCAGTTCTGCTAAGAGTAGTTCTAAAAGTAGAAAGCTGTTCTGCTAAGGATAGTTATAAAAGTAGAAAGTAGTTCTGCTAAGAGTAGTTCTAAAAGTAGAAAGCAGTTCTGCTAAGAGTAGTTCTAAAAGTAGAAAGCAGTTCTGCTAAGGATAGTTCTAAAAGTAGAAAGTAGTTCTGCTAAGAGTAGTTTTAAAGTAGAAAGCAGTTCTGCTAAGAGTAGTTCTAAAAGTAGAATTCAGTTCTGCTAAGAGTAG
>JAGFPH010005094.1:12665-26415 GCA_018207615.1 Philaenus spumarius
CTGCTAAGAGTAGTTCTAAAAGTAGAATTCAGTTCTGCTAAGAGTAGTTCTAAAACTAGAATTCAGTTCTGCTAAGATTAGTTCTAAAAGTAGAAAGCAGTTCTACTGAGAGTAGTTCTAAAAGTAGAATTCAGTTCTGCTAAGAGTAGTTCTAAAAATAGAAATCAGTTCTGCTAAGAGTAGTTCTAAAATTAGAAAGCAGGTCTGCTAAGAGTAGTTCTAAAAGTAGAATTCAGTTTTGCTAAGAGTAGTTCTAAAAGTAGAATTCAGTTCTGCTAAGAGTAGTTCTTAAAGTAGAAAGAAGTTCTGCTGAGAGTGGTTCTAAAACTATAAAGCAGTTCTGCTAAGAGTAGTTCTAAAAGCTGTATTCAGTTCTGCTAAGAGTAGTTCTAAAATTAGAAAGCAGTTCTGCTAAGAGTAGTTCTAAAAGTAGAAAGCTGTTCTGCTAAGAGTAGTTCTAAAAGTAGAATTCAGTTCTGCTAAGAATAGTTCTAAAAGTAGAAAGCAGTTCTGCTAAGAGTAGTTCTAAAAGTATAAATTAGTTCTGCTAAGAGTAGTTTTAAAAGTAGAATTTAGTTCTAATAAAAGTATTTCTAAAAGTAGAAAGCAGTTCTTTTAACTGCAGTTCTAAAGGTAAAAATCAGTTCTACTATGAGTAGTTCTTAAAGTAAAAAGCAGTTCTGCTATGAGTAGTTCTAAAAGTAGAAAGCAGTTCTGCTAAGAGTATTATTTCTAAAAGTAGAACTAAACGGAAAATGTCTATTTAGTCGTCAATTTAACAACACCGGTCAACCAGCATCTCTAAGTATGACAAATCATTCAGTTTCCTCATTCTGGGCCAGTGACAATCAGTAGTTCTTTATTTTGTGTTAAAAAGGAATAACAGGATTAATACAATTTATTTGAACAAATTTAAACTAGCTTACCATTTCATTCGGCAATGAAAAGTGAATATAGTTCCAGCTTATAAAAAATGCAGAAGAAACATTACTCACACACCACATTATGTTTATATACAGGGTTAGTTAAAAGTCTGGAGACACCCCCTTAACTCTTCACCGAGCATTGATAGAAAATCCAAACCCTGGGGTTGTTTATGGGTCATAAAAGCACACATCCCCATGCATAGGGCAACGTTGCCCCCCAACTCAAAATCGGAATTTTTGGGGGCTACTCAATATTTTTTAAATGGGAAGTATGGTCATGCTATACCTCATTTTAAAGGTATATTTAAGACTAGGAAAATGACATAAAGAAAATAAAAATCGGACCACCCAAAACAAAATAGCGGCCCTAAACGTGTTGAAATAAATCTACATAAAGTTGCTAATATCTCAAAAAGGAAGAGTTTTTAGAAAAAATTCCAAGACAAAAATGTTTATTTCAAAGTGTTTGACCTAAAAAATTGCTTCCAAATCGATTTCGTAAATTTTTTTTACTCCTCATTCTTAAAAAATGTTGTAAAAATCAAATTTACGAAATCGATTTGGAAGCAATATTTTAGGTCTCAAGCAATTTGAAATAAAAATTTTTTGTCTCTTAAATTTTTTTCTAAAAACTTTTCCTTTTCGAGATATTAGCAACTTTATGTCGATTTATTTCAACACGTTTAGTTCCGCTATTTTGTTTTGGGTGGTACGATTTTTATTTTGTTTGTCATTTTCCTAGTCTTAAATAGACCTTTAAAATGAGGTATCACATGACCATTATACTTTCCATTTAAAAATATTGAGTAGCCCCCAAAAATTCCGATTTTGAGTTGGGGGGCAACGTTGCCCTATGCATGGGGATGTGTGCTTTTATTACCTATAAACAACCCCGGGGTTTGAATTTTCTATCAATGCTCTGTGGAGAGTTAATTGGGTGTCTCCAGACTTTTAACTAACCCTGTATATAGTAATATTTGACGTTTTAACTGAAGTTTAATTCTTTTTTGTTGTGCGTAGAATAAAAGGCAGGGTTTTTACTTGCGCGTGGATTTTTATGAGTGTTGACATAAACAATATTAAAATCGATTGAAAAAGGGCGCGACTTTACTACGTTGCTAAGAAGTGAAATAAATTCAAAACGATTTTATGTGGACCGACTGTCGCATTGATAAATCAGGCAGACAGCAAGAATTGCTTCAAAATCTATTGGTTATACAATTTACTAGGTTTTAATGTAAAACTATAAATATAAATTAACAAAAATCTTGAAAAATGCACATACTTTTGTTTTCAGGGTAATAATTGTTTGGCATAAACAAAGAATACAACTAGGAGACTGTTCAAGGCCGTAGCCAGGAAAATTTTTCCGGGTGAGTTTCAGGTCAGGACCGGAGATTTGAATTTAAACCCTTTTAACAGGTTCACTGCTAAGGACGCACATGTGAGCTTGACACTGAACACTATGAGAAGCGACCGACGCACAGTGCATTGCACGCCAACCGAATATTGGGAGTATTTTCAACGCACAATGCATTGCGTACTTTGCACGACAACCCCGTATTGGGAGTATTTTCAACACACAATTCATTGCGTGCTTCGCACGCCAACCTTAATATCGGGAGAATTTTCAATACGCAATGCATTGCGTGTTTTGTTAGAGTAAAGTGTTTTTGTTGAACCTACATAGTTTTCTTATTTTAGATAAGATCAAGCTCACAAGAGAGTAACCTACTGCATCCATGTGTATTGTGTATTGTACGTTGTAGTGTTGTAGTTTAATCAAGAAAATCTAAATATCAGTATGCATGCAATGCACAATGATGTAAAATATGTTGCTTTATCCTCTGTTGTGTTGTGTTGTCTATTTTATAATTTAATTTGCAGTTTTTAAAACTAGTATTAATTTTTACTACTAAATTTCGGGATTTCGGGGAGGGGGATGGGGTTTGACTCCTAACCCCCCCTGGCTACGGCCTTGAGACTTTGCTAACCGTAATGATGTGTTTTCCAAAAATAGCGAAGAGTTCATTTCAAATTATAAAGTATAGAAAAAGATTTATTTTCTATAAAGAAAGGATGTTACAGCCATTTTTTTATTTGTTAAAATACCTTTTAAACCAATCATTCATTTTGATCTCGTTTTACATATAATAATGTTGCGTCATCTAATCCGTACAAACACTTTAACAAGGAAATAAGCGGCTTAATTGAGACTTATTGAACTACCGACGCCAAAGTGACCGTAATATGTGCTGTAATGCCTCCAATGCATTGAAATGTCGTGCTAGGATTATACGATTGATTTAATATGAATTATATTGAAACAATTTAAGGGTCGGCTCTAGCTGTAGGCCATGTTGGCTGACACTCCATAAGACCAATGTTAAATTAAATCCAAATTTGTCCTTTATTTTTCATCGGAAAATTATAAACGATATGTCATTTTAAAGCTATGGTCAATATGCATGCAAATGGCTTTTTAAAAATGAAGAAAAATATTTTGTTTAATATTTATTAACAATTTAAAACATTGATGTTTAATATTTTTTTATGTTGTCACTATTAATTATAACGAAAAACTACCAAGCCATTCGGATAAATAATTTTGTCCCCAAGAGTTTGGTATTTTTTTAAAAACACTATTTGAATAATTGCGGCTTTTAAATGGATTTAGGATAAGCAATGTCCGCGTAACCTACCGCCGCTATAGGGAATCACAGGTTGCTTTCTGTTTTACTAGAGCCGACCCTTAATTTGATCAAGTGTTTTGGTTTACAAAATAATTTTACAGAGATAATGATACTCGTATACATTACAAAGTTGTACTGTACATATACATACAGTACTTATGTGATGTGAAGTTAATAAATAATTTTGTAGTAATAAAGTGGAGTTATTGGTTGTACTCGATTAAATTAAAATACGTTTTAAATTGTTTCGTGTAGTGGGCATTAATTAAAAGCTAGCTTGTTCGTTTAAAAAATCACAAGATTTACTGTTACTGAAATCAGTTAAAAAATTCAGAAAACCTTAGCCTGGCCGTTATGCCCGTCCTTACCTTACATTAAATCTGTGGTGTATATTAGTTCGCGAGTAAAACAATAAAGAAGAAGAAATATTGGACGAAATCAAAACCGTCTTACTTCAAGATGCGTATGGCGAGTTCGTATATTTTACCTAAACTAAAAAGTGCTCTGTGTGCCTAAATAATTTTTCACTTCAAAAAGGTTTTCAAAAAGGTGAAAAGTACCTTCTTTTAAATATACAAAACTCATGCTACATAAAATATAATTTTTTGTCTTTTGAATCCCCTTGATAGCAATATTTTAAAATTACAGCTTTACATAGAAAAACATGTTTATAAAAAAACTACCATGTTCGGCATTACCCCGCCATCCGGGGTAATAACATACATAGTGTTCGCTATTACCCCGTATGTAAAACCCATGTAAAAACAAAAGTGTTAAAAATTAATAGTTTTAACACATTTAGTAGTAAAAATGTTAAAACGTTCAATTTGATTTTAATTTTTGCTTTTAATTACAACCGAAAATGTTGGTAAGTATTAACAGTATGCTGGTGAAATCTCTACAACAGAGACATAGAAATCGTCTCGTTTTTGTTAACTGCAGTTGTTGAGGTTGGGATAATTTGTTCTAATGCCGGTTGTAATTCTTTAGTTTTGCCCTCCTACTTTTCATAAACAGCTCTAACATCTGCAACCAAGAAGTCTTCCTCACTAAAAATCACTGGATTATGTAATCAGATCCAGTTTTTTGAAACCATTTATAACTTTTTTCTTGTTTGCTATCTAGATGTAAGTTAAGCTTTTTTGAATATAGTAGTGACATCTGAAACGATGATTCTCGTCTTCCAGCATGAAGATATCACACTCTTGATTAAACACAGTTTTCAGAGGGCCATAGACCAAAATGTTCAAAAGTTGTAGCCTATGAGACGGGTGTGGTGGTATTATCAGCAAGGCCACACCATTGTCCTTACAGAAGTTGAAGATTACAAAATTACCATAATAACACATGTGGGGAAATGGCAAACATGGTCCGAGGTAATGGCGAACAGTTAGTTCGTGATTACCCCATTTGTCGCCATGTTCTTTTGCATGGCATATTAAACATTAAATTACACTTCATAAACATTACAACATAGACTAGGTATACTAAAATGAGTATTGTTTCTAGTATCCCTGAATAAATAAAGTAGATTTAAAGAGATTTGTATTTACCCTGTTTTAAATGTTTGTTGAATTTAACAAGCAAAGTGGCGGAAACAGTTTTTTGGTTATCACTAACAAACCTAGCAACTTAATGAAGCCAGTCCAAGCGTGGTAATTTGACCTTCCCTTGGTAGATAGCAGCACCAGACAGACTCTATATTCAAACACAATAAGCAAAAAATGTGATGTTCGGCATTACCCGGGTGATCGCCATTTCCCTGGTCTCCCCGCTAACTCCTCCAACTACAAGGATGCCTGTTCAAGAGTAAATTGCATAGTAAACCGAACACAACTTACTTCAAAGTGACTAGTTACCAACAAGTTTGGGTAAACTTCTCTTTGCTACATCAAACTTTGCTGCTTGCAAGTTCATCCCGCATCTTTATGCATAAAATATGAGCACAATATTAGATTAGCGTGAAGAATGTATTACAGTTTTATGTAGATTTATAAAAATCACAGGCTGATTAATTAGATACACATCAGAAGTACATCATTTAAAAAACAAACTATTTAAAAACAACATTAAGGCATACTTATCTAGACCTACTTAACTATGCTGACGGGGATTTTTAACTCGATAAATGTGTACAATAATAAGTATTATAAAACTGTCCTAATATAATATGTTAATATGTATAATATGTTTATGTGTTATACAAAGATGTACGAATGTTTCCAATGTTAAACAAATAGATATCTCTTCTTTAAATTTGCATAAACAAAATAGCATATATTGATGACAAAAGGTTGTATTTATATACAGTTTATAACCTCAAAGCAAATGTTATAACGTATATTATAGCAAACATTAGTTCTATAATTCATTAAAAAAAAAAAATCAACTTCACAAGAAATTTTAACGATTGATGTTGTAAACATAACCAGGGCCAGCGCAAGGACCATGCGGAACATGCGGACGCATGGGGCGCCGATGCGCCAGTAAAACGTTCAAGACCAAGGCACCTTCAAAATTTTCCAAAACATTTTTTTGCACCGAAAAATGTTTGCCTGAAGACTTGGCCGCCCTTTTCGGGTTTTAAAAAGAACTCCCTATTTCTGTTAGCGCTTTTTTAGGGACAGACAACCTACACCGCTATAGGGCACCATTATTTCAGAGTCGGCGCCCTCAGTTTCAGTGAAAAATTCACATACCCCCCCCCTCCATAATGGCGCAACCGATTTTTTTCGGGAATTAAAAGAATTTCCATATTTCTTTTTGGCGCCTCTTTACGGACACAAAAGACCACGTATACCAGTTTAGGGCGCCATCCTTTCGAAATCGGCGCCCTTTGGCTTCATTGAAAAATTCGAACTTTTAAAAAAGCGACCGCCCATTTCGGGAATTAAAAGAAACGTGGAAACGCCCTATTTCTTTTTAGCGCCTCTTTATGGATAGACAAGATCAGGTACAGTTACAATAGTATTGTATAGGGCGACATCCTGTCGAAATCGGCGCCCTTTGGTTTCAGTGAAAAATTCACCCCCTAAAGACGAGACTGCCGTACATTTTATACTAACTTCTTTCTTGTATGTGTGTGTTTGATATTATTGTAAAAAATTAACATTAACCTCAACCTTACAATGTTATCGAATTACCTTATCTTATTGACAATAATTATACCTAACCCTTTACCTTTACCACGTTGTCATGATGTTACCAAATTGACTTGTGATATTGTAATGTTAATCTTAAAGTGTTACCTTTTGATGTTAAAAAGTTAAAATTATGTAAAATAAATATTGTAATATGATTAATTTGGTGTTTTCAGTATTCCACTTCCCCCCACTTAATTTTCCATTTTATCATACATTTATTTAAGGTCAAAAAGACAGATGCTATATATATATATATATTATATAGTTATAATATACTTGTATATGTATAGAAAATATCTTATATTTACTTTTATTTTTAAAAGTGTTGCTCGATGTTATATTTTAATTAGATTTTATATAATTAAATAATTTCAATTGGTATACATTTGATAATGTAACCATTTCTTATTGCAATAAGGAGATATATAAATACATACACATATATAGAGTTGTTGTGTATAGAGGGGGAGCGCCAAAAATGACTCTTGCATGTTCAGGAAAAACCCCTTGCACCGGTCCTGAACATAACCCTAAACTATAATCTACACTGGGTTTGTAAGTATTACAAATGATGGGTGAAATCAGCTCTTATATTATATGTTACTCACGTACGTACGTACACTCGATTTTTTGAGTTTATAACGTTTTATAATTAATTGATGAATGATACCGGTTCTGTAACACTTTGGCCGACCTAATTAACATTGAAGCTCAGCTAAAGCGTTTGTTGTCTCGGATGTTTCGAACACAAGTGACGGAGTCTTGTTCAAATTTGATGTATATTCGTTGTAGGTTTGCCTTCTTGAAGTACCGTGCTCCTATTGGTCGCCGTGTGGTCCAATGGTGTGATCTCGGATAGCTTTGTCACCATTCTTTAAACTAACTTTTAAATCCTTTTTTTTATCGTGGTAAATCCATTTAGAATATCCAATTATAAATTTCAAAAAGGTGTCACTGGTACAAAATATACCTAATACTTAATTAATTATTTGATAATTACAAATTTGACGTCAATAGTGTTTTTATTCTGGGTTTGAGATTTCATTTCCTCATGGCTTATACTAAATTAGTCACATTATTAAAAACTTAACTTAACCGATATTTGGAAATTTACGTTAGTTCTTATATACGACTTATAAATGATCTACCAACATATTTATAAGTCCAAAAACAAATTTATATTACGTTTTTTATACATAATTTATAATAGCAGTTCCCTTTCTTTGATTAATATCGATTAAGGGTCGGCTCTAGCTGTCGGCCATGTTGGCTGACACTCCATAAGACCAATGTTAAATTAAAATCCAAATTTTTCCTTTATTTTTGATCGGATATGTAATTTTAAAGCTATGGTCAATATGCATGCAAATGGTTTTTCCAAAACTAAGAAAAAAAAATTTGTTTAATATTTATTAACATTGATTTATTAACAAAAACATTGATTTTTAATATTTTTTTTATGTTGTCACTATTAATTATAGCGAAAAACTACCAAGCCATTCGCATGAAGAATTTCGTCCCCAAGAGTTTGGTATTTTTTTAAAACGCTATTTGAACAATTGCGGGTTTTAAAAATGGATTTAGGCTGAGCAATGTCCGTGTAACCTACCGCCGCGCCGCTATAGGGTGATTTTAAGTATTTTTTATGTTGTCACTATTAATTATAGCGAAAAATTACCAAGCCATTCGGATAAAGAATTTTGTCCAAAATTGTTTGGTATTTTTAAAAAAACGCTATTTGAATAATTGCGGCTTTTAAATGGATTTAGGATAAGCAATGTCCGCGTAACCTACCGCCGCTATAGGGAATCGCAGGTTGCTTTCTGTTTTACTAGAGCCGACCCTTAATTTGATCAAGTGTTTTGGTTTACAAAATAATTTTACAGAGGTAATGATACTCGTATACATTACAAAGTTGTACTGTACATATACATACAGTACTTATGTGATGTGAAGTTAATAAATAATTTTGTAGTAATAAAGTGGAGTTATTGGTTGTACTCGATTAAATTAAAATACGTTTTAAATTGTTTCGTGTAGTGGGCATTAATTAAAAGCTAGCTTGTTCGTTTAAAAAATCACAAGATTTACTGTTACTTGTGTATAGTTTTTCCGCTCGGCCATGATACCTGACTTCTCGGAACTCAACCACCCCTCCCCACCCGCTCGCCGGGCCTGCCGGTGGCAAACAATGAATCACCTAGTGGAGATGGAGTTGATTTCCAAGAAGTCAGGTATCACGGCCGAGCGGAAAGACTATAACTAATGTATTTTTTAAATCAAATAATTTAATTTAAAGATTCACGTAATTTATAGATCGACGGATTTTCAAATTGGATTTTATATCCGTTAAAGTAACTTGGGATACAAATAGTAGGCAAGTAGCTTTAATTATTCTTACTTTTTTCCTCGTCCTTCACTAGCCATGTTAGGTAAGGTATCGTCTCTAAGAAATACATCAAATGTAATTTAAATACATGGAAATACAAGATATTAGCTTTAATAAAAGTTATTACTGTATTCATTATGAAATGCACCTTAGACGTGTGCTTTAAAATTACGTGATTAAACGCGACGTGTCGTAAGTTACTGCCAATAATTAAACTGACGAAACAGCTGGCTTGTTTAATTATACGACCTTAACAGTTTGCGTTTTCATATCAGTACTAACTAGCTACAATACAAAATTAAGAAAATGTTTTATGCAATTAAGTTTTACAACATGTACCAATCTAGACAAAAGTAGTAAACGTTTTCCAAATACCCAATTAAATATGGCGGCCGTTTGATATCTTTGGTTTTGACTCGATAGCCGTTAACGTCATGTAAAATTTACCAGAGGTGAAATATTTGATAAGTTTATCTTATAAATTACAAAATAAAAAATGGCAACCTATTAAACTTTGTACCTACTGTATCTGACGATACGTAGTATTTTAAATATAAAATTCAAGATGACGTCACGAGGATATACAAATATAACGGGCACAACACTCGAGGGGGTTATCTCGTCCGTGATCGAATTAAATGCAAACTTCTACGTACATACACACAGAAATGTAGACCAGAAGAAAATGTAAAATGTCGTAGAAAATATGCACTAAATAAAATACAAATAAAGTTTAAACAATTTTACGAAGCAATATCAGAAGGTGATTCATTAGTTATAGGCATTTAGAAGTATCGATTTAAATTTATTAGAAACTCTAAGCAAAATTCAGCCAGCTAAACAAATTTACATGATTGAAATTACAACAGTTTACATGGTCTTAGCAATTATTACTTTTTGAAAGTGTGTATTAACTTGTGTTTTGAAGTAAAACTTAAAACAGTGACATACAAACACAGAAAACATATATTAACTTATATTATTTACTTTTGAAGAGATATATACTTGATAGAATAAAACTTCAACACGGAATCTCACAACTGATACGTTTACTTACTTAAACGCGTTTCATCGACAATGTCACCATCTTCAGTGAAGCACGACTTACAACAATCAAAACATAGTATAACTCTTCAGTTATAACTTTTGTTAATTTGTAGCTTGTACAATAGTTTTTACAATGCTTTGATTTTTGTATTATTTAACATTCTTTGGGAGACCCTCGTTTGGAAGCTATTTTACAATAACTTTTATTTTAAAATAATATTGAATACATCTATACTAATATTATAAAGAGGTAAAATGTGTTTGTTTGTTTGTATGTAGTTGTTGAATTTACTGAACCAATAGAAAAAGTAGTTTACTAATCAAAAGCTGCACTATACCTGAGTAACATAGGCTGTAATTCGTTTTGATAAAAACATTTTTTATTTAAATATTTGTAAATTTAGTCGAAACAAATCTTAGGTTATTCCTAGGCTGATAAACCAACCCATGTATTTACATTTATTACCATAGCAACCAATTTAATAAAATAACAGATAAAACAGCTGTTTCCTCCAATATTTCCATTAACAGTTGATTTCAAACTTTGAAGCAATTATTTGTATTTCTAAGATGTAGGTTAGGTTTTTATTAAAGTGTAGACCTGAGCCTTGCGGTTTCTTTTAACCTTTATTATAACTGCTGTTATAAAAATACAAAATAATATTTCATTCGAACATTTAACATTATTTACCATCTTAGCTTTGGGGTTATTTTTAATCCTACACACTTATTATAAAAAAAAAAGATAACATGATTATGTGTGTAGGTTAAAACGGGGTTGGCGTGCGGAGCAAGCAGGCGTTTCCCCTAGTTAATAATAACCAAGAGTTCATAATTAACAATATTATTTATTTTTTATTTTGAAAATTCAAAAGAAACTTGATCCTAAATTGTAAAGAACAATTTTATATAGAATTATTAAGAGTTTTAATAACACAGTTAAGTTATAAAAGAAAAATCAAGAGTAAACAAAAAATCTCCAATTAGGATAGGTGTCCGTAACTAATTAATTATTTAGTTGAAATAAATTACAATAGGTACAAACAAAACAAAATATCCCATAGCTACTACATTACAAATTAATGGCTAATTCTTGAATTATGTTCATTTTAAACTTACATCAATTCTTATTTGAATTCTCTAGAAATATGAGCTTATTTACATTTATTATGAAACTAGCTGCCCGATCCGGCTTTGCACGGGTAGACAAATCAAAGTTAAATGTATATTTAAAAATATATAATATCAATAAACCTTTTAAAAACCTTTCTAAACCTTCCTAGGGCCCTAGAGGAAGCTACATACCAAATTTCATTCCAATCCGTTCCGTGTTTTTTTTTTTAGTAACTTTAACCCCCAAACCCCCCCTAAAATTTCGAATTGTTTGAAAAACTTTCTCAGCGAGCACTTATGACCATAGAGGAAGCTACATACCAAATTTCATTCCAATCCGTTCCGTGGTTTTTTTTTAGTAACTTTAACCCCCAAACCCCCCCTAAAATTTCGAATTGTTTGAAAAACTTTCTCAGCGAGCACCTATGACCATAGAGGAAGCTACATACCAAATTTCATTCCAATCCGTTCAGTGTTTTTTTTTTAGTAACTTTGACCCCCAAACCCCGCCTAAAATTTCGAATTGTTTGAAAAACTTTCTCAGCGAGCACCTATGACCATAGAGGAAGCTACATACCAAATTTCGTTCCAATCCGTTCAGCGAGTGAGTGGTATTTGTCTTTCACGAATATATATATAGACTAGAAGCCCGATCCGGCTTTGCACGGGTAGACAAATCAAAGTTAAATGTATATTACAAAAAATATATATATCAATAAATATGTTACACTATGTATTTCTTATGGGGATTTTTAGTAACTTTGACCACCCCCCAAACCACCCCTAAAATTTAGAATTTTTTAAAAACCTTTCTAAGCGAGCACGTAGGACCCTAGAGGAAGCCATATACCAAATGCCATTCCAATCCATTCGGTGGGATTTTTAGTAAATTTAAACCCCCCTCCACCCCGCCTAAAATTTTGAATTTTTTTAAACCTTTCTTAGCGAGCACCTAGGGGAAGCTACATACCAAATTTCATTGCAATCCGTTCGATGGTTTTTGAGAAATCGTGATGAGTCAGTGATTGGTATTTGGCTTTTATATATAGCTAGTATTGAGGTAACGTGCCGGTTTCATCCAATATTAACACAAGTAACCATTAATATACACAACTTATAACCTACATCAATAATACATATTTTATAAATCTAATATACAAGGTTCAATAAAACATAGAAATTATTTTGTATACATCAAATTATAGATGTATAACACTCAGGATTTGAGTTGTTGTATTTTGTTAAAATTGAAAACTTTGGAGTCTGAATGTATCGTAACACAAGAATAGCTAATGCAGAAAAAAAGGTTAGAACTCACCAAATTCGTTTGATTTCTTATCTGCTGGTTAAATTATGCCCACTGTCTTATAACTTCTCAACATTCGTCACTGAGGTTTCTGTTATTACATTTCGGTATAATTCTGGGTTAGTTGAAGTATTACTGCGTTAATATTTTCAACAGAACAGAGGGCCGTGTTCAATTATAATCAACCAAAGCCTAGGTCGTAATCCTCAATAATACCATTTCCCTTTGTGGGTAAGTTTATGTTTTAAGGTTTCAACCAACAGTTTGGGAATAGGTCTATTCACGACGGTGCTGAATAGATGCAAAATGCATGGAACGCCATTCCGCCTATTGGGAGTATCTTCAACACACAAAGCATTGCGTGCTTCGCACGCCATTCTGCATGTTGGCAGTATCTTCAATACACAATGCATTGCATGCTTCGCACACCAACCCCACGGTAAAATCCACCACATGGCTTTGAAGTTTGAACCGGGTACTTTTATGGTATTTTACGTTTTAATCGATTTTGGGCGAGCTATAAAAGGTCGCGTAAAAAAATGTGCAAAATAACATCCTACATTTATATATTTAGAAATAATTCCAAAAAAATTCGTTCTCGTAGGAAAAATCTCAAAAAATAGTTACTTCCGGTCAAAAAATGTGCTTCCGGTTGTTCGTTTTTTTTTTGCTAGCGAAGTCGTCCAAGCTACGTAGACGACCAACATGTGTATCAAATTTGGACGAAATCGTACTTAAAATGCGGCCGCTAGAGTGCGAACACATTTATACATCTATATATGATTTTTAATGACACCCCGAAACATGTTCTGGGGACCACGATCGGTGCTCATTTGCTACTCCCGACCTTGGGTCTTACCATAAGGGCCACTGCAAATAGCTCATTTTTCCTATGGAAATTCGCCAATAAAGAAACATTGGTGAGATATACTATTGTTTCATTTAAATTTCATTCCTCATATTTGAACGGCATAAGTTTTCATTATGTATTCTAGATTTTTCTGAGAATGTTATTACTTGACCGAATAAATATATATTTTTCCATTCTTTTCCAAAATAGGTTTCTTACCTGAAAAAGAATATGGTCGTATTTTCGTCGGAAACAAGTTCTTGTTTAAATTAATGATGAACTT
>JAGFPH010005094.1:52716-66115 GCA_018207615.1 Philaenus spumarius
ATAAGTAAACAATCTCATACACGGATTGAGTAATACAAATAATATTTTCATTGGGATACAAATAAAAAGTTGTATTTTCAAAATAATTTAAAGTTGAGATTTTTGTAAATTGTTGAATGATAAGAGTAAAGAGGACAAGAAGTAGATCTACTGTGCTCAATATGATCACTACCCCGCACCTTAATGTTTAATTCATCGTTTACATTGGAGGAAGCAATAAAGTTGGTTGACGGCAGAGTCCAGTTCTCGAAAACCTTAAAGATCTTACTTCATGAACAAAACCAAATCAGCATCCTTGACTTGAGATGAATAGATTGCAATGGGATTTGTAGGAATGTTTGGAACTAAGCTTTTCTCTCTCTATATTTACTGTATTTTCTTTATAAATTTGTAAATTATTTTATATTTGCAAAGAGTTGTTTGAGAGGATTGTACATGTTTTCCTTTGTAATAAGTTATTAATATTTTGTAGAATGGTGTGTGTTTTATTATGGTCTAATATTGTAATTTTAGTAATATTTTGTAAATTTCTGCCTTATATTATAATTGGTTGATAGAAGAGAGGACTTTAAATTCCTAATCTTGCCTAAAATAAAGTAAATTTAATTCAATCAAATACAATTTACATAGTCGACTTATTAAAAACATTATAGCTCCACTCTCTTCCAAAAATAAATATTATAATTAGTGTCTATTATTAACAGTTTATATAAGTGTTGAGATTAGAAAAACTTTACAATCAAATATAGTAAATAGCATTTTCATTATTACAATTATTAGCTACTAGGGTAAACTTCTGCGTGCTCCGCAAGCCAACCCGTTGGAAATTCTATACTCATAATAATGTTACGTTTTCTTCACAATAAAGTTGTAGGATTAATAAATAACCCCAAAGCTAAGATCGTAAATAATGTTAAATGTTCAAATCAAATTATTGTGTATATTTGATGACAGCAATTATAATAAAGGTTAAAAGAACAAGCAAGGCTCAGGTCTACAATTTAATAAAAACCTAAACTAAAAGTTAGAATTACAAATAACTGCTCCAAAGCTTGAAATCAGCTGTTTGTGGAAATATTAGAGTAAACAGCTGTTTTATCTGTTATTTTATTCAATTACTTCAACTTATGTTTACACATACATGTAAATACGTGTAGTGATTCTTCAGTCTAGGCCTGACCTAAGAATTTTCTCCGACTAAATTTACAAATATTGAAATAAAAAATGTTTTTATCAAAATAAATTATAGCTTATGTTACTCAGGGATAGAGTAGCTTTTTATTAGTAAAACTATTTTTTCAATCGGTTCAGAAGTTCCAGAGATTATCCCCTCAAAATACAAACAAACAAACAATTTTTACCTTTTTATAATATTAGTATAGATAATATATATAATATGTTTATCTTTCTCTAAATAAAAACAGTTCCTCTTAATTCATCTTTTTATGTAGTCATCTGTTCCAATTGTGTGAAAATAAAACTTTGTTTACATACCCCGTCAAAACAAAGAACTCAATAAAATCTGGCGATCTTGGAGGCCAGTCGACGAAGTTGCTTCCACTGCCTACCCAAAGGTATTGGAAATCTTGGTCTAAACAATGTTTCCCACATTAATACAAGATTATAAGTTAGCTTTATAAGACGAAGAACTACGCGATTGGCCGAGAGAATATTCAATACCACCCTTCCTAGAAGCAGCTTTAATTCCAAACGAAGCAAATATTTTTTAAATTTTTAACTCAGCCATTTTGTTTTGGTTGAACGCAAACCCTTTGAAAGGAGTTAATCAAATTTGTGGGAAATAACTTAATACTAACTTTTTCACACTTGCATCATATATGTACCCAATAATAAGACGCCTTTGTGGTGCACTCGATGTATAAAATTAAAGTAAATCATGCCAAACACTTTCACTGTTATCAGAGTAGAAAGTTTCAACCGATGCTTTAAGAAATTGATTGAACTTTTATACAAAAACATGGTTAGGTATCATTTTTTAATTTAAATTTCCAATATACCTTACATATTGTACTTATAAACTAGGGGAGACCCCTGCGTGCTCCTCACACCCTCACGCCAACCCCCGATGGAACCTTCTAAAACATATGTCATGTTTTATTTATAATAAAGGTGTAGGATTAATAAGAACCTCAAAACTAAGATGGTAAATAATGTTATATGTTCAAATTAAATTATTTCGTATATTTTTTAACAATAGTTATAATAAAGATTAAAAGAACCAGCAAGGCTCAGGTCTACATTTTAATCAAAAATCTAACCAAAAAGTTACTCACTATCAATTACCGTATATTATCAATACATAGGTCTACTATATGTCTTATTTATTTTCAATTAGGATGTAACATAGTTTTTTCTTATTTTTAAATTCCCTAACGCAAGTTTTTATCGGTTTGTGTGTGTTAAAACATGTGTTGGTTCAGTATAGGCCTCACTTAAAATATTATTTTCTACTAAAAGCTGGTCATCCGAATCAACTGTTTTATCTGTTATTGTATTCAATTTGTTGCTATGGTAATGAATGTAAATACATTCAAGAAGTTGTTTCATCAGTCTAGGCCTAACCTAAAATTATGTTTAATCTATTTTTCCTGCCTTAACGGCATCATACACACATGATTTATGTTTTTGTGCACATATTTGATTGATATAAGTTTCATCTTTCAATTGTCGTTTTTTAGTTTTTCATAGTGTTGCTTATTTATTGGTATTACAGCTGTCAGACGCTATGTGTTTAACTTCCAACTTGATCCTATGAATTTGTTCGTTGAAAGATACTGGCCACTAATGATTTTCTCGGCCACATAAAAAAATAAAAATAAGCCAGCTGATTCCTTTGCTACAATTGTCTGTGCTTAGATGAACAATCACGTGTTTTAATAATCAGCTGGCTAGGCAAACTTAAAATGATGATAAAATTCGTCTTAAAAAGGTCTTTTATTACATTCTAAATTAAATTATTTCAAGAATGTAAGTAAATTGTGCAAATATAGAATGATTGATCTTTCGTTTAAAACAAACCGAGTGTAAAACGGTTCAGTGGAAACCTCAAGTCAACTCTTCGAAGAAGGGCAAAGTTGAAATTTTACCCCATGTTAAATTGACATAAGAAAACTTTTAATTTGGTTTTTTAAATAGTTACTGACCAGCTAAAAAAATCTAAGGTAAAATGTGCAAATATGCGGGTTATTCCCTTTCATTTGACACTGCCAGCGTGTAAATCGGTAAAGTGGAAGTCTCATACGTTCTTCCGGAAGATTTTTTATTTTGTGCTTTAATATTTAGGATTATTAATCGGCTTTGAATTTAAATTTCATAAATGTCACATGGTACGTAAATTTGCATCACAAAGTACGTAAAGAAAAATTTAACGTTAAAATTTGTTGTGATAACCTGATGATGTAGTAACCAAAACCGGTAATAAAAATATTATCAAGGACTGTTTGGACGGATTGACATTAATTACATAACTTTATTTAAATCAGCAATCCTGGAGGCTTACGCATAATGTTTAAATTAGAAGCAAGTCAAACTAAACTAGCCTATGATTACAAAAATCTGAAAGTTACAGTTTTTAACACCATCCAGAATATAAAATACAACAAAAAAGTTTAAGCAGAAGTTTAATACCTAAATATATACAAGTCAAAATCAATAATTCTTCGCAAGTAGCACAAAGAACAAAGCGTACAGCTGAACTGTTATTGTTGAAGAATGAAATCAGGTAATTGCATGCGAAGGAAACTAAACTAAATTGTCTTTAAAACTATTAGGTTGTTTACGTCCTGCACAATCACAGAATCTTTTGTACACAATAGATAAATTTGAATTTATTTTATTTGAACTTATTATATGTGTTTCAACGTAAGGCCGTAGCCAGGAAAACTTTTCGGCGGGGGGGGGGGGGGGTCAGGTCAGGACCGGGGATTTGAATTTAAACCCTTTTAACACGATCACTGCTAAGGACGCACATGTGAGCTTGACACTGAAAACTATGAGAAGCGGCCGACGCACAGTGCATTGCACGCCAACCCCATATTGGGAGGATTTTCAATACGCAATGCATTGCGTGCTTCGCACGCCAACCCCCGTATTGGGGGAATTTTCAATACACAGAGCATTGCGTGCTTCGCACGCCAACCCCCATATTGAGAGAATTTTCAACGCAGAGAGCATTGCGTGCTTCGCACGCCAACCCCTGTATTGGGAGTATTTTAAATACACAATACATTGAGTGTTTTGTTGGAGTAAAGTATTTTTGTTGAACCTACATAGTTTTTTTATTTTTTAGATCAGATCAAGCTCACAAGAGAGTATGGCTGTAACCTACTGCATCCATGTGTATTGTACGTTGTAGTTTAATCAAGTTAAATCTAAATATCAGTATGCGTGCAATGCACAATGATTAAAAAAATATGTTGCTTTATCCTGTTGTGTTGTCTATTTTATAATTTAATTTGCACTTTTTAAACCTAGTATTAATTTTTACTGCTACATTTCGGGATTGCGGGGGGTTTTGACACCTAACCCCCCCCCCCCCCCCCCCCCCCCCACTGGCTACGGCCTTGTTTCAACGTTTTATATGTGCCAGTGTGTGTAGTGCAAAGTTTTATTAATGTATGTTTTATGTCTTGACAAATAAAACGTTTTACGATTGGACTGTTAAAAATGAATAACTAAAAATATTTGAGATAATATGATGTTGGTGGTCTCGCAGAAACCGGCAATAAAAATGCCATCAAGGATTGTCTGGGTGATGAAAATATGAGGTAATTAATTTACGTTAGTTACACAACTTTATTTGAAATAAAGAATCTGAGATACTGTGGCCCATGATCGAAATGATGAAACTATGAGCTAAAAATAAACAATTAAATATATTTTCAATTAATTATTATTTAAAAAAATAATGTTAATTTAATCAAAAGTATACTGGTGATACATCAAGTGATATCTCTTATATGCATTTAATAGAATGGCGTGACATCTGACAGACATCCGTACACGTTGTCAACTTTATGGATTGTAAAACGTAATGGCTCTGCATGCACTCGTCTTACTATAGACATCGTTATAATATAGGTTAACAAATTCTTTTAAGCTATCAACACTTATACAGCTTCCAACAAGTTTTTATTTAGTTTACTACGATTGATTGTGTCTATAGTACAAATAGAAGCCAACATTGTAGATCAAGACGTTTAACAATATCTGCTATGATAACACCAAGCAGTATTGAACGAACATTGCTTTATGAGTGTATGTAGAACACTGTTTGGAATAAGTATTTTAGAATAAACATAATTCGACCACGCAGCTGAACCGCTGACGTGAGTTGAGTAAATTTCCAAAATTAAGTTTATAGGCCTATGTTTTACGGTTTCAAAAAACAATTTGGAAAATAGGTTTATTCACGACGCTTGCTGAATAGCTGCAAAATGGTTCGCACGCCATTCCGAATATTGGAAGTATCTTCAATACACAAAGCATTGCGTGCTTCGCACGCCATTGCGCATATTGGGAGTATCTTCAATACACAATGCATTGCGTGCTTCGCACGCAATTCCTCATATTAGGAGTAGGCTATCTTCAATACACACTGCATTGCGTGCTTTGAACGCCAACCCCCGAATTATTAGTACCTTCAACACACAAAGCATTGCGTGCTTCGCACGCCAACTCCCGTATTGGGAGTATCTTCAACACACAAAGCATTGCGTGATTCGCACGCCAACTCCCTTACTGGGAGTATCTTCAACACACAATGCATTGCGTGCTTCGCACGCCAACCCCACGGTAGAATCCACCACATGCCATTGAACCGGGTACTTCTATGGTAAAAACTATAAGAATTCAAAACAAGTTGGTTTTGACTAGTATTTTACGTTTTGATCGATTTTGGGGAAACCGAGCGAGCTATAAGGTCGCGTAAAAAAAATGTGCAGAATAACATCGTACGTTTATATTTGTAGAAAAAACTCAAAAACAAATTTATTCTCGTAGGAATAATCTAAAAAAATCGTTACTTCCGGTCAAAAAACGTACTTCCGATTGTTGGATTCTTTTAGCTAACGAACTCGTCCGAACGAAGTAGACAACCAACATGTGTACTAACCAAATCGGACTTAAAATGCGGCCGCTAGAAAGCGAACACATATATATACAGGATGGAACAAAGTTAGTGTTAAAAACTTCGGGAAATTTTTTTATGAGTCAAAATAAATAGAAAATCAAGAATAACATTTTTTCGAAAAACGCTTCATTTTCCAAATATCCGCCATTTTGTTTATTTTATTAAATAATTAATATCTAGAGAACGGTTAAACCGATTGAGTTCAAACTTTGCATGAAGTTTAACCTAACAATTAACTATCTTATAAAAAATAAGCGATTATATCCAATGCATTTTAAAATGGCGGCTGTTTGAATATTTCAAACCTAAATTACTCAAAAACCGTACATTTTAACAAAATATGTCAAGACACTTTTTTGTAGCTCTTTTGATTCCCTATCGGTTGGTGTACTGTTAAAACAATCGAATGAAGGATAAAGCTAAGTTATGTGTAATAATTGGTTTATTCAACCCGGCATCCTATACCAAAACAGTAAATACTGCAATATTGTGTGTACATTTGCTATCATTATCTTTAACTTAACTATTATTCTTCATCCGATAGTTTTGAAAGTTAAATCATCCGATAGGTAATTAAAAAGGCTACAAAAAAAAAGGCTTCCCGACATTTTTTGTTAAAATGTACGGTTTTTGAGTAATTTACATTTAAATATTGAAACAACCGCCATTTTGAAATGCATGATTGAATATAATCGCTTATTTTTCGTAAGATAGATAATTGTTGTTAAACTTCATCCAAAGTTTGAACTCAATCGGTTTAACTGTTCTCTAGATATTAATTATTTGGTAAAAGAAACAAAATGGTTGATATTTGGAAAATGAAGCGTTTCAAGAAAAAATATTATCCTTCATTTTCTATTTATTTTGACCCTGCCATGCGCAAACCTCCCTCCGCTTACTGATTTAATAAATACAACCTTTTGTTGTTGAATTTAATTGGCTTCGTAAGCCACCTTTTCTGTTAACTTTCCCTCATCAAATAAAACCCAAGTGTTTTCAGGCCTTATTTGATGTTGTTCCCTAGTACTACCCCGTTAGAACAATTTGAGAGGTTTGGCGAGGGCAAGAAAAGGAAAACCTTTTGTTTCCAATTCTTAAGTTTTTTAAATTTAAATTAATAAGACCTTTTTTGTCTTTTGTGTAGTACACTAGCTCAATTCTAGACTCTTTTTCGGGATCGTTCCCTTTGGAGTTAAATTTGTAGTGATCCGTGAATAACTCACCTGCTGACTTAATTACACTAGAGCACTGAATGGTTTTAGGATTATTTTGATTGGATTCGTAAATTATATATTCAAAATTTTCTATTGAAAACACAAAACGATTTATTGATTAAAAACACAAATGCATTGATTTTGAAACAATAAATTATTATTTTCATAAAACGCAATGAAATTTTATTAATATTTAACTTATATTTATGTATATCGAAACGTAGCAAAGTGATTAATTAATTTATTAATTAAAATTTGTATATTAATGATTCTATTATTTACATACGACGATTTGTCATTGTGAGTAATGAAATTTACTAAACGAGTTTACTTTATTCAATTTCCCCAGAATCTACTTGAGTTTATTTATTTAATTTAATTTAATTTATTTATTGTTTTGTAAAAAGGGATTTATTTAAAGTTATAAGTAACAATGATTGTTTGCCACTTACAGAACACAAGAAGTTCGACGCGTAATTCTTTCTGTTTGTTTGAAGCACTTTAAAGTTGTTCTCCTTGGTCCCCAGAATGGTTTCTTTGGTTTACAGTTGTCTTCTCCTGGACTTTATTAGAGTTGTCCTCTCCTGGTTTACTGTAGTATCTTTTGGCAAGATAGGCCGTTTATATGGATATTCTTCTCCCGAAATTATCACGACCAAACTTTGCTTTAGGCCGGAGCTAGTACGTAACGCACACCGTAACTCGTCACACTTCAACTTTCTCTAAATACTCTCGGAGCTCGGTCAGATGTTTAATCGTTGGTGGCGGTTCGTCCTAAACTGATGTTAGAGGGGATGCACGCTGTTTTCCTTAACTTGTTTCTTGTCAAACGAGCATCTTCCTCTAGGTGACAAGAAATTCTGATTTCTTGCTTTAGAAATATATTTTTTGGTTTTAATATATTCCCTGATTTATTTGATGAATTTTGGTGCCTTTATTTCCTGTCGATTAGGCCTAATTTAATTATTATCTTCATTTATTGAATTACGGTATATGCTCTGTTTCGTTGTACGTAGTATTCCTATGACGTAACTTCCTTCTGGGTGCTTTGGCCTTGTGTTCATGTCTGAGCATGTCGATTTGCAATTTTGGCTTTGATTTCATCCAAACTCTATAACTTCTTTTTGCGTGGTCGGATTTTGATTTTTTTGACTTCTATGAATTGACGTTTTCTGGTTTCTATGGAATTCGAATGGCGTTTCTACTCCTCTTCATTCTTGATTTATGGACTTCGTTAGTTTTGTTTAAATTTTGAAATTTATTTCTCGTAAATTTGAAATTTTCCATTTTTTCTTGCTTGTATCTTCTTTGGTTGGTCTTGAAACGCGCTGATCTGGTGTTGGATTTTTATTAGCTTGTTTGGTTGTTTAGTTATTCAGCTTTTTGTTTCTCTAATTGCCTTCGTTTGGTTTTCGACGTTTCATTCCCCCCCTTTTAAGCTCTTTTCATATCTCACATGGCATCACAATTTATTACACACATATATACCCTATTTTACCAATATTTCCCTTCTATTTTTCTCCTTTGTATTTATTTTGAATTAATCAAGTTTTTGATTAATTTATTTTATTTTTACAAAACTTATTTTGAACTTTATTTATTTATTTTGAACTTTGGCTTGATTATGTCCTATTATTGACTCTATTAAATTAAATTTTTTATGATTTAATTACATTTGAACTTTATGAGTTATTGGCCCTTTTGTGCCCCAGAATGTCTTTAAACTTTATTTTTTATCTTTTCAACTTTATAACTTTATATTTTTTATGACTTTATTTTCTTAAACCCTTTTAACTCTACAAATGACTCTACTTTGTTTTTGGATTTTATTCAAATTCTGCCAATCAATTTGTTTACGCTTACATTTTTGTCTATAACTTTTTAACAACTTATCATAACAAAATTATTTTTATTACTCCTTGCTTATTTAACTCTCCTTTCAACATAAATCTAATAATAACAACTTTTTTAATAATATTACAAACCACTATCTTTTCAATGTTAAATAATTTCAACCAAATTTAGACAAGACTGGACAAGTCTATGCCTGTCTGATCCTGCAAGTTTTTGGCTCGATCTTGTCGCTAAAGCTTACGTCATCGTCTGTACGTATTCAACTAACACAATTCTAGTTAATTCTTCAAAATTATTAATAAAGACTCTGTTCACATTGGAAACTACTTTGTTATCTTAATTTTGGGCTTTTTTAGTCACCCTTTGGCTTTAATCTTTTGTTATTATGAATTTGAATTTATTTTAATTAATGTAATTAATTAACCCCAATTGAATCGGTCGATTGGCCGCTTCAACCCGTAGAACCATTTCCCGAAGTTTTTAACACTAACTTTGTTTCACCCTGTATATGTATGATTTTTAATGACACCCTAAAACGTGTTCTGGGGACCATGATCGGTGCTCATTTGCTACTCCCGACCTAGGGTCTTACCATAAGAGCCACTGCAATAGCTCATTTTTCCTATGGAAATTCGCTAAAAATCACAGTTTCAGGAGATGGTATTTTCATCTACAATCTATTCCTCAACTCATATTCCTCAATCGATTTGCTTTTAAATTTTTTAGCATAAAACAATCTCTATTGACTGGTTAATGTATTCGTAACAATGCTATATCAAACAATATTATATGTAGAACATGTTGCAATTTTAAAAAGTTATTTTAAAGTTCGTAAACAATTTCATAACTTTAGTTCTAACCGTCTCCCACCTTCATCCATTCTCTAATCAAGACTGACTCATCTGTTAGAGCTCTGAAGGATAACAATGGCAGTTATTTACAGCTGAACCAAACCAAGACAAGATAAGTCTGTTACAACTTTCCAATGATTGTTTTGAAACTTCTCGTTAGCTTCGTGTGTTAAGCAAGTCTCAAACAATACGATTAAGGTAGTTTGGAGTTTCTACGGGCTGAGATGACAAGAAGGACATACACAGGAGTACGATTTGAAGGTTTCACATTTGCTGTCATTATCTTTAACTTCGCTATTTATAATAAAATCCTAGATAAGAATTATTTTCTACATAAAACAAAATGGCGGATATCTAGAAAACTAAGCGTTTTCGGGTTTTTGTTTGTATGAACTTTTCTCCCGTTTTTGACCCATATAACCATTCCCCTAAGTTTGACACTTTATTTGTAGGACACCATGTATTTCCTTGTTTTTTATGAAAGGAAATATTTTTTTTATGAAAGGATATTACTAAATATTTTATTACGTACACTGCTTTTTTTATACTACTTATTAAGTCTAAAATATAACTTAAAATCATTGTCTTATTTTTTAATAGCACTAAAATTTCTGTTATAAATATTTCGTCACCTCTTTTCACGTGATTTACTATAAACAAACAAAAAAAATGACTCATGGTGTAGATAAGAGTGTTGAATTTTCTTTGTTGGATTCGTTTATACAGAAAGTCGGTAAGTACATTGACAGTTACAATTATATTTACTAGTGGACCCAGCAATGCTTCGCTATTGTTTGATTTAATTTAAAGGGTAGTTATTCCAATTCATTACATTGACTTAAGTGATCGAATTGCAAAATGGTTTTCATGCCACTTAAGAATATATACTACACAAATTTAGACAAATTTTGACTACAGATAAATTAAAACAAATTTTTAACACCAGCTGATTACATGTGTTGACATTTTTTATTTTGACTTAAATTGCGAATATATGGTCAATATGTAAACAAATCCTGTCTGGTATAAGGATAACATGGCAACTTTGAGGGCCACTAAGTGGAGCCCTTAACATTCATTGAGCTCATTTTAAGGGACCCACAACTTCAGAGTGAGCTTTTTAAAAGACACCAAAAACGTGAAAATCGGTAAAAAAAATCTAGGAGGAGTTCTACTCACAAAATAACCAATAGAAAATTAATTATGTATAGATTATTATTTGAGGAATTTTCCATAGCTTTCCTATAACTTTTTTAAATGGAAAGTTTATAACTTTTGATTGCGCATTTTTAAATTTGATAGGCAGAAAGTATTAGCCTAACTGATCATATTATTTTTGGAAAAATTAACACTTTTTAAGATAATTAACCCTTTTAAATAATTAACAATACTTAAAATTTTGAAAGTTTCTGTAATTTCTTATAAACTTTAGGAAATTTAAAACCTTATTAAATTTTGTTAGTCAAAGGTAAAGACTTTACTCTATTTTGAATTGAACAAATGGAATTTTCATATTGATTATTTATAATTTTATATAATTAGATTATTATACACGCTTAAAATGGAGTAAAAAAGTGTAATGTATAAAGTGAGAAAATACATTAAATATAATGTTCTGCAGATTTACTGATAACTGAAAATATACTTAAATTACTTACTTACAATTTTCAGGAGTTAAGAATAATTTGTTATTTGAATAATTAATTACGCAATATCAAAATATGATATAATATTTTTTGACAATATAATTTTTTAACTTGTATAATTTGTTGACCCTTATTCTCCTCTAATATTATTACTGATAAAAATAAAAATTGGTCGCAAAAGTTATCACTTCCAACGTGTGGTCTTAAGCACACATAATGTTTTTTTCTTTTCTTTTTATATAAATGATTGCAATTACGTACATTATTCGCAGTTTATATAATATTTCTTTTTCTCCTCATAATATTTTCAATGAAATTTCTTTATAAAATACAATTGTATTAATTAATTTTACTATCAGAAATGACAGTTCATTTTATAATAAGACGTACATTAACTCCGCTGGGAACTTAATTATTTTCAGACAGTATTAATTCCATATAATAACACAACACGGTTTAGTGTCAAGTAAACAATATTATTATTGGAACCCCGACAGATGTCATAGTTTGTAAGCTACTCTTATTTCGATCTTTCATATATTCTTTCTATTTTAAAGCAATAATTTACTAAAGTTGACCGTTTGGAAATAACGTAGAAATGCGTTAGGTTTTCATAGCTTAAAATAGTGTATTTACCATAGGAAAATATGACCCTCATGTAATCTCTGAATGAGCGTGCTAATTTAGTATAGTTTATCATAGCAAACGCCTATTGTTTTGTGTTGTGCACTTTTTGTATTTAAAGTGTTTCTATGAATATATGACGTTCTCAATAGTGATACTTGAAGATGCGATTACGACCTCGAAAGGAGTCATAAGTAGAGGCATAACGAAGTCACACTATGGATTAAGTAACTATAATACTTGTAAAATACTTTTCTGATCTTATTTAATTTTCGTTATAATTTAACTTATAATTAATCATCACACGAAACCAACTGTAATAAATAGTCTTGTTTTACAAAATGTGTTGACATAATTAAGGTTACATAATTGTCTTTAAACTATATTCAAAATTACTATCCTTGTATTTCTTTAAAATACAAAGAACAACAAATATTTTTAATTTTTTTATTAATAGTTTTATTACTACAGAAATTACAGTTAAAACCGACATTTACGGTTAAGAACTTGGTGGTTTTAATCGAAAGCTATAGATTTGTGTCTTTTTTTTACAATGGAACGACTTTTAGAGAAGAAAAACACGCTGGGATACCGGATAAATTAAATAAACGGAATGATCCTGGGTGTTTTAGTTTTCAGTTAGACAATGCCGGGAAATTCCTTTAGGAAGCGCCTTCTAACAAGATCAAATCGGATTAAATCATCTCAGTAAAATTTTAGAAATGGTGGTTACAGAAACGACGTTTTAAGTTTATATACAAAATTATTTAAAATAAATTTACTTCCAAAATTTGGAGTATTTTATTTACATGTTACACCAGTAATACAAAATACAAATTTGTTGTATTATAATAAATTGTCAAAATTTGTTCAGCTATTCTGGAGATTAGCTCGGACAAACAAACAGACAGACAACAAATTTATAAATGCGTGTTTAGGTTTATGTAATGAGCGACTAACCATTTGATCTTAGAAGAAAGCTTATATTTTGAAATCACAGACAAAGCACGTTTATTGAAAATACTCCCAATACTTGGGTAAGCGAGCGAAGCAAGCAAT
>JAGFPH010005095.1:34995-50223 GCA_018207615.1 Philaenus spumarius
TTTAGCCCTCTAAGTGCTATCGACTCTCTACAAGCCGATTCGACCCCATTGTAACGTGCTATCGATTCGCAGTGAGACAATTCGTAAAATCGATATATTGAAGCTAATATTTATCGGACTAACTTGCACTTCACATAGAATGAAAGTAAATTGAATTCTCTATGCAGTAGGCAATGCGAGATTGTCTTGAAACAGATTGGAAACAATAACAGACGACATACTATTGTGGTTTGATAACTTGTGTGTAAACTACGCGCAGTTGTTTTGTTCAAATTTATAGTTTATAAAGCGTGTTTTGTTAGGGTTTGATTTATATTATAGTGTGGATTATATGTTTAGTGAATAGTTTATTTTAGGTAGATTATAGGGGATTAGTTTATTATATAGGTTATTCTGAAAACGAGTCAACTAAGCCTAAGTGCGATTAGGGAAGCTCTAGATATGAAGTGCGTTATGCGACATACTTCGATATTTTTACTTGTAAGTGTTTTTTTTACTATTCAAAGTGCCTATTGTTGTACATAATTTTAGTGAAATTTTTTTTCATTGTGATTTATCATCCATTATACTTCTACTGGATAATGGTAAGTAAATAAAACTATTCCTTTATTATTGTCTGAACACATTGATATATAATAAGTCAAATATAAATCCAAATTTGTATTTACAGTAAGACCTCGATAATCCGGCATCCATCATCTTGAAAATTTGCACTCATTAAAAATAGCAGTTTTTGTAATTATTGAGTGATTTAAAAGCCCGGTCTGGTCTACACTGTCTGTTCGCTCAGCATCCGTTAAAAACAGTGTATAAAAATCTACTGCTCAATAAACTTGTCCAAAACAAACATTTCAATCAAAATTTCTCCTAAAAATACTAGTTCCCAGAAATAAAAGTTAGTGACTTTTCAATAGGGATGGGTCGATTCTCGATACCACCGATACTTTAGCTTTGGTATCGGTATCGAGAATCGATAGCCGAAACTCGATACCGATACCACGAGATACTCAGTTGTCAGAACTGCCCGTTTTCGTATAGACTCCGTGAATGTAATCTCCGGTATTTGCAATCGCATTCTCTGTATTTTAACTCAATTCAGCATTTTACAATAAATATCAGTAGGGAAAAAGTAAAACATTATTAATTTTATGTAAGTGGACATTTTCCCCAGTAAAATGTTTTAGGCAATTGTTTCTTTTCATAAGTAAACGCTTCTTGTTTTATTTTTATTCATGCGTAGGCTGTTATTTGTGCACAAGAAGTCTAGAGTAGGCTCAAGGTCCAAACACTTATGGATTCGTTTGTTATCGTGTCTATAGAATTAGGGTGTCTATTGTGAAGAAAAATAACACATTTTATAGATCGGTAACAAAAGTATTTAAACTTTAAAGTAATAATTTTATTTGTTTGAAGTCGGGTAAAACTTGTTGGGACTTACGTTACCCGTGATTTATGATTTTTAAGGGAGTCCGGACGGAATTCCTTTGTTTTACTTTTTATTTAGAGATGGGTCGGTTCCATTTTTTTTTGGTTCCCGGTTCTAGAGTCAAATCGGTTCTATTTATTATTCAAGGAATTTAACAAGAATTTAAGAGTAAAGTATAAGATTTAATTTGAATACTGAAATGATTAAGTATGTTATGTACAAATAATTAAATACAAGTATTCAGCTAAGTTAAATTACAGACAAAAGTCCATCACTTTCAACGTCTATTATAAAATATTGCCACACTTCGATGTCATTGCTGAAAAGACTAGCCTACTCCGGTTAAGTTTCCACATATCCTCAACTAACTAAACTTAATCAAATTAATATGTTAATTCAGTATAGTGTCGATCATCCGAAAGCGGAAATGTACTGTAAATAAATAAGTACATTACAGTACTGCACGTCGTGCACATAATTCCGAATTTAAAGGTTTTTACTCGCATAATCAGCCGAGTTGTAGACTTCAGGGAGTTGGGCGCTCAACGGAACAGCGGCGGCTGTTGAGTCAGCCCAGCGCTTGGCAGCCCTTCGTAAGTGAGTAGGCCTGCCAAATTTAATTACCCGAACAAATCGACGCAATATTTAAATTTAATAAAAAAAATGAATAAAACACTGCACTAAAACTGAATACTGTAAGTATTTACACACAGCGTTATTAACTTGATATTACAGTATTTTGTTCTAACAAGTTGTTCAGACTTCGGCGGGACTAAACGGACGCCGTCGAATCAAATTTTCGATGATTGAAGTTCCGATTATTTCTGAACTTATCCGAATTGAACGTTCAGAAACAAAACATATGATATTCCGAGTAACGCAATCATAGTCAGTCGTAAAAAATATTATCCCGAATAATTAAAAACTTGTTTTATTTTAAATTGCAACGCATTCTGCTATTTCGTTACTGAAACTCTCACGTGTTTCTCATTGGACTAGGTTAATTGTATTTTCTTATGCGGACATTAGATTGTTTTCGGGAGTAGGTTTTTTCGCGGACATACGCTGTTGTATATTAAATTGCGTTTGAATGCCGCGTTTTATAAAATTAGAGCTAATAATATTCGGACGTCGTATTCTTTTGCGGACATTCGGCATTTTATTTTTAATAACATTTCACCAATGGTAGTTCATAAAATTGGTACTAATTATATTCGGGCATTTACTGTGGTACTTAAATTATTTTTAACGCCGGCGTTTTTTAAAATTAACGCTAATAATATTCGGACGTCGTATTCTTTGCGGACATTCGTCATTTTATTTATTTTTTTTTTCGCTGTTTTTTTTTTTTAGGTATCGGTATCGGGAATCGATTTTTCAAAGTATCGGTATCGAGAATCGAAAAATTTGGTATCGACACATCCCTACTTTTCAGTGACATTTAGGGTAAAAATTTTTTAAATCGAGTTTCTATATACGAAGTCTTTATTCTGTAAAACTTAGAATCACTTATGACTTATGTCTACTTCTCTTAGTAATACACCCAACTAGTGATACACGAATGCGTAATGTTTTAGTCGATTGTCCAAACATCTTGAGCATCAATCGCGCATCACTACACCGCAACTTGTCTGCTCCGCTGTTCCCTACTACGCCCATACTCCCCCTTACTGAACGCTGTTCCTGTTTATATTCATGTTTCGGCAAAAAAGGCATTGAAACAACATAAAACACATAATTACTCCGCTTCATATATGCTCAAATTATTTTAAAGGCTAGATATGTCTTATAAAAAACTAATCAGGTTATTATAGGAAAAATATGTCATCATCTTGAAGCCTGGGGGGCTATGATCGCAATTATAAAATCAGCGGTAGGGAACTTTTTTTTATATTTGTTACAATCCAGCGCTCAGAGAGCTTATGTTATAAATATTGTATGTACAAAATGATTTTGTTTTAGGCTTTTAAAATTTATTAGTTAGCGGCAGTTAATGCTACGTAGTTTCAACATGTAATTTACGTGTTCGTATACAGTACATGTGCGTTTATTTATAGTTTATTCCTGTCTAAACCATTTTAAAGGAAAAACTCGACAATCCGGCATCACCGGATCCCCGAGCGTGCCGGATTATCGAGGACTTACTGTATTTTAAATTTTTCAAAATATGTTTGTGGGATGCCCTTTTGCTTAGCACTTTAAAAAGATCTTCTCAGCAATTGAAGGGCTAATTGAATCTTCATTTAAACCAATTTAATTCACTTAAAAAAGTACTACATATGAAAACTAAGGATGCTTGAAAATGTTTATATCATATAATCTTCAATCACAATTACCAGATGTGATTAATATCAGCCTATTTTTTTATAAGCTCACATTACATATTTAAAATAGCCAGAATTCATAATGTTTACCACTCTGTCCTTATATCTAATACATTTTATGCCCCCCCCCCCCAGAAATAACCAGTAGTGACATTCTAGATTAAGTAGAATTACATTTAGTAATAATAGATAGAAATGATCTTACCTTGGTACCAAAGCGACCAGCACGTGCAACTCTGTGCAGATATGTATCTGAATCTTCTGGCATGTCATAGTTAAATACAATATTAACTCGTTCAATATCCATTCCTCGGCCAAATAAATTCGTTGCTACCAATATCCTCTGTGAACATTTAAAAAAATATTACAATTTTGAGAAAGGTAATCTTTTTAAGAAAACAAATTTTTATACGAGTATCAAAGTTAAAGTATTAAGTCATAATTACCTTTTGAAAATCTTTGAATTCTTGATATTTTTTCAATCTTTCTTCTTGCGTCATTCCTCTGTGGATTGCTACAGCCGGAAAGTTCTGTTCTGTTAATAACTGTGATAAAGCCATACATCTCTGAACTGATTTCACAAATATTACCACCTAAGTTGAAACTCAATTGAATTAGAATACTTCATCTTGTAGAAACGTAAAATATAAAATACCCTACAACAATTAAATACTTTTTGAATTTTTAGAGCTAAAATAAAAATATTCATTTTGAACAAAAATAAATGATTTCAAGAAAAAAAAATTGTATCAGGTAAATATAAAAAATGGGTATCAGAA
Source organism: Philaenus spumarius (assembly GCA_018207615.1). NCBI lineage: Eukaryota > Metazoa > Arthropoda > Insecta > Hemiptera > Aphrophoridae > Philaenus > Philaenus spumarius. The sequence continues at coordinate 39,525 of JAGFPH010005095.1, forward strand.
AGTGGTATATCAGATATGATTTGAATATCACAATAATATCAGATGTCTCTATCTACTATTTTTTTAATTTAAATCATCATTTAAACCACTTTGTCAGATTAGCTCTCAGAGCAACAAATTAAAACCTGGGATATCAGATCAACTCAACTAAATTTTTAGAGTATGTTTAGAACAAGCGATTGATAAATACTAGGGATGGGTCGGTTCCCGATACCGGTTCTCGGTTCCGCCGGTTCTTCGCGGAATCGGAACCGAGAACCGATGAGCTAAAAAGTCGGTTCTGGAACCGGACCCGATTGATGTCGAATATTGACGTGAATTCGGCAATTTAAACGACCCCTTTATAGTGGTACAAAACAAAAGAGAAAAAAAGAATATTCACACATTTTCGGTTATTATAAAACTAAACTCTTCGCGTTAGTTTATCTGAACGCGACATACGTTGCAATTTTGCTCAATCGTGTGGCGATGGTGGACGTGAATGCCGGTTTGATGCACTCATTTCATCAGATAATGTAACCTTTGTAAATTAATATTTATGCCTAAATTATTATTTTTTTACTATCAGTGATTATAACAATCAATAATCCCTTTATTATTCATAAAAGTTAAAAAAAATAATAATAAATGATTAAAATAATCACGCAAGAAAAGTGTCAAATAAAATTATTCGGAATCCGATTAGGCATATTTTTTACGATTGACTAGGATTGCGTTAACGCTCGGAATATTATATGTTTTGTTTCAGAACGTTCAATTCGGATGAGTTCAGAAATATTCGGAACTTCAATCATCGAAAATTTCATTCGACGGCGTCAGTTTAGTCCCGCCGAAGTCTGAACAACTTGTTAGAACAAAGTAATATCAAGTTAATAACGCTGTGTGTAAATACGTACAGTATTCAGTTTTAGTGCAGAGTTTTATTCATTTTGTTTTAGTTACCGCATTAGTTAATACAGAAGAGCGCCGATTTTTAGAAACAAATTGGGACAGAGGGACTTCTGATAACCAATTTGTTCGGGTATTTAATTCACTGTGAACTCACTTTCACTAACGACTGACAGCAGTGTTCGGCTGACTCAACAGCGACCGCTGTTCCGTTGAGCGCACAAACTCCCTGACGTTTACAACTCGGCTGATTATGCAAGTAAAAACTTTAAATTCGGAATTATTACGTGTAGTACTGTAATGTACTTATTTATTTACAGTACATTTCTGCTTTCAGATAATCGACGCTCTACTGAATTAGACGTTGAGAGTGACTTTTTGTCCGTAATTTAACTTAGCTGAATACTTTTATCGAAGTGAAAACTTCTATATATATATATATATATCCTTGTGTATAGTATATATGAAGAACAAGGACCGATGACAATGCAATACAGTATTAATTTTTTGGGTGTAGTAAGTGAGCACTGATCATGGTCCCCAGAACACGATGTGATTTTCACCCCCTTCAAAACGTCGGATTGATTTGAAACTTTGCACACTATCAAGGACCGATGACAATGCAATATTAATTTTGTTGGGTGTAGTAAGTGAGCACTGATCATGGTCCCCAAAACATGTTTTCAGGTGTCATTAAAAACTTTATATACAGGGTGATTCACGACGATATACAAAAACTTCGGGAGCTCATTCATTTTGTTGGCACTGATCATGGTCCCCAGAATAAAAAATAAGAAAGTAAATAATACGCTTTAAAAGCAAACCGAACTAAAAATTTGAAAATAATTATAATTATTTTATTTATTTATTAACCAAGAAATAAAATGTTAATAAAATCCAGTAGTTAATAAATATTCATTTTATACGCTGTAAAATTCGCTTAGAAGTTTTCACTTCTATTGTGTGGTTATATGCACACCCAATTTTTTTAATTATCTGTAAATAACATACTTAATCGTTTCAGTGTTCATATTAAATCTTATATTTTACACTTAAATTCTTGTTAAATTCCTTGAATAATGGAATAGAACCAAGAACGATTTGACTCTAGAACCGGGAACCGAGAACAAAAAAAAAAAATGGAACCGACCCAACCCTAATAAATACCCCAAAATATTAAAACTGAGTTTCTGAGGGTTATAGTTATAATTTTACAATCTCATTCTAAATTTTGTTGCTCAACATGTTTACTTAATATTTGTGAGACGGATGACGATTGAGAAGTAGTACAGCGCACACAGAAATCTATAGTTTAAAGTAGAAGGGTAATTCATTGCCCTAACAAAATGTTGAATTTTAGTACGTAAATTCCAGCATTCTGAAAAAATACAATAGTTATGTTGAAACTAATGGCTTTAGATTAATTAGTGTAAAGAACAAATAACAAAATAATTTGATTCTCTAGGCTATTATATTTGTTAGTTACTGGTAACTTATTAGGCGGTGTTCAAGTGCCTTTCAGCCAAATAGACCTTTGCAGAACAAACTTCTTAAGACTGTGATACATAAATACCACTCCTAACTGATCAAATTAATATTTGCGGAAATTATGCTTTACGATTTGTCAGATCTTTAGCTCAAGCATTATCCCAGATTCAAAATAGTAGAAGTCAAATTTTGAGCTGAGTGAACATGTACAGAGTTGTTGCAGTAAATTGAATAATTAGTTTTGCTGTTTGTTTTTTGCTGTTAAAAAATGAAATTTATTTTCTTGCTTTGAAAAATTGAATGTCATGATTTATATAATTTTGAAAATTTAAACATTTTTACTGCCTAAATTTCTCTAAAAGGTGATTTAAATTCTGTGTGCAATTATGCATAACACAAAACAAGTCCGTCACATAGTTTTGCCTTCCGAAGCATGTAAACGTCACTGATACGATTCCCCTCATAAACAGTCAATTTGGCATAGAAATAACTATCAAAGAAATTATTTTGCTCACATGATATCCATGACTGAAATTTGCATACTTTCATGTCTGGAGCATATTTTTATAACTGAGCTTCCACAAGCATAACAATAACGTTTTGTTAGCAACGCTTTGATTTAATAACATTTTCTGTTTCAACACCCTATGTTACAATTGAATATTACACTAATGTTTTGCGATCTACCATCTAATGGCACAAAAGGACTTGTCTTCCTGTGAATATCACACAGCCTTCAACTTTATGAGCAACTTTAACTTTAAAAATCGCAAAATCTATTTATTTTTTTAAATTCCTCAATAATTTAAAGGTTATTCAAAATTTAGCACTGCTTCCTTTGTCGTATAAGACAATGGATTTAATTCGAAATTCTCAATTTGGCTCAATGAATAAGGATAATTTACAAAGAAATTCTAACTCCATTACTTTAAGTACAGGTTAGCTGTTAATTATAAATATTAAAAAAAATCAACTGCAACTACTTATTCGTTGTAACGCTTGTTTTTCACTTACCTGATTGAATTCTAAAATATCAAGTAACTCAAAAAGTTTTTTGTTTTTCTCGTTTTCCTTTAGTTTCACATAATGTTGCTGAAGTCCGTGTAAAGTTAATTTAGCTTCATCATCAACATAAACCTCCATAGGCTGAACAACAAAAACCTTAACATCTTAAACAATTTCAATTAAAAAACATAACACATACATAAAAATATATAGTTAAAAACATGAACATAAACTAAATTCAGTTTCACAAAACAAAATTTATACATTAATATGAAATATGTCTAACTTTAGTTTCTTGAAAATTTGGTTAGCCATTTCGAAGTTTCATTGTTAACATAAAAAAATGCTTTCATAGCACAAATAAAATGAGTATATTTCTACTAAAAAATATGATTTTTACTATAGATGCAGTCGTGCATTGTTCTCTATAAATATTTTTCAAAATAATCTTCATAACCTACAATTATTTATGGAACCTAATCAATTAATACTGGAGCTGCTTTGATTATTTTTATTGCCATTATAAAACTTTAATAACTAGCATTTTCCGTTAGACGATATGTTTTGTATAATAAATATTTTGAACAGATTTAAAAATAAAAGAACTATTGGCCAAGAGAAATTTAGTTTGTTTCCTACAATCTTCATCACCCTGGTAAATAAAAAGAAATAGAACATTTTGCGGTTGTTAAGACATTTTTTCTCGTCTCCTCTTTAACGTAAATAAGGAAAAGCGACATATTTAAAAAATGAGTCCTTTCTAGAATAATAAACTTTATATCCAATATATATATTTTTTTTATGTAGGCTAGATAAACTTTGGAAGTGAGATAAAATGTAAGTATTTAACTTTTAGATTATTTCTCTTCAATAGATACCAAGCACAGTTGCCAGAATAAAAATGAGCCCTTTAAACAATCCCAACTGTTTGAAGGCATTTACAAAAAATTTTGATCCCTTTAATATTTATTTTTTAACTGTCGGACTAGTTACAGGCAAAGTTCTATGACTATGATCATAATATACCTTTATAAATTACAGAGATGATAAATGGCAGCATAGTGATGTTTACAAAAATAGGTCTTGTACTGAAACTTCTTAAAACAAGAAAAAACATGCTGCACATGTTTGATAGTTTCTCATCTTTTTCTTTCTCACTATACAGAAGAGAAAATATAGCGACAGCAAAAAAATCGATGTTGAGATTTTTGTGGAATTATCTATCCGTTTTGGGAGCCCCTAAAGAGTCCAAAAAAGTGGTTTTTACAAAATGTCTGTCTGTACACAAAGCTAGAGAGAAAACTTGATCGATTTTGAATAAATTTGCACCAAACATGTCAATTAGGCCTATATAGATGCACGAAAAAAGGTGTTGAAAAATAACCCCGTTTTTGGCCAAAAACTCCCAAAAAATCAGTTATTAATTTTTTTATAAAAAACGGCTATAATGATTTTGATAAAATTTGGCTTATTTGTAGCCCTTAATGTACCCTACCATATGCAAAAAAAAACAAAAACGGATTTTTCTAAAAATTCTTGTTTAGCTAGTAATAATATTTATTAGTTACTCTCCTACTTTAATGTATCTCCCCTCCTACTTTAATACAATTATGAAGTCACAGTGAATCTGTTTAATAATTTAAATATTTTTGTGAGAAAGTATGTGCCAGTTTCTGGTACCGTTTATTTTAGTTTTTATGGTTTATATTTTATTCTAGTTAGTAGCATTGCATCTTAAAAATTGTGAAAGCGTTTCCATCCTGCCAACTAAACTTGAAAAATTACTTTATGTCATCTTGTGCAATAACATCTTAATGGCAAGTGTTACAAATTTCTTAAATGTGTAAATGTGAAGCACACGAAGCTAGATCAAACTAAAGATAATTTATACTAAGAAGTGTCAGAATGTTAATAATTAAAACTTTAACACAAGTGATAGGTTATTAGAGGAAAGAAATACTTTTGTCAGTTAAAACAGTTCACAAATAAAAAATAATTAAATGCACAGTTGATAAAAAATTAGCTTTCCACCTTTCAATGAAACAAGGTTTTGTGTATTTGTACTATTATTTTTAAATTAGAAGAAATTGAAACATAAAATAAAAACTCTTTATCTTATATCATAATTAACTATATTAATTATATCATAATTAACTGTAAGGTGTATATCTGGAGTGAAGGTAAGGACTTAGGTTAAGTACATACGGTTACCGGATGCCCATGACAACATCAGCCTTGATGGACGTGAAGTCCGAGCATTCACCTTGAAGCTGGCAGGTTTCTCTCGACCAGCCGCAGCTGCAGTTTTCAACTTTGAGAGCCATTACCAAAATTTTACAAAACACTGTAGCGAGTATTTTTTTTAAATATTGGAAGGATAAATAAAATCAGCCACTCCGAAAGCCTCCCCAATTCCCATCCCAAGTAGAAATAAATCTCTTGACATCTTCTTTCTTGAATCTTCTTTCTTCATCGTTGTTTTGAATCTTCCCTAACCTTAATTATGCACGAAATTATCAATACCGGTACTATAGCACTACATTAGGAATCCCGACCCTCTTTAACGACTTATTACTGGAGCACTAACTATCAATAAAAGTGTGAAATAATAAAGAAATATTGTGTAGACATGGGAGATTTGAATTAAAGGGCAATTGAAAACAACTGGTGATGCCAGAGGTAGTGTGGAACAAATATAAAGGCCTATACAACCGATCTAAGCCCTAAGTCAAGTAACATAACCAATAATTGGACTAGCAATTACATCTTGCATGAATTTCTTGCAGACTGGACGTATATCCTTGCTGAGAGTTGCGCTAAACATCATCACTTGCTTCCCATGTGGAGTATTGCGGAAAATTTCCTGTACATCTCGTCTCATATCTGAAAACAAAAAATTACAAAATTGAAGTTAAAGCACGGATGAAAAAGTTTATACTTATTTTATAAAAGTAGATTTTAAAAATAAAATTTCCAAACAAAAGAAATAGTTAGGACCTCAACTAACCAATCAAAATATTTCCTCCTGATTTTTACAGTAAAATATTTCTATTTCTTGAAATACAGTAAGACCTCGATAATCCGGCAGACCCGATAGTTCAGCATCCATCATCTTGAAAATTTGCAATCATAAAAAATGACAGTTTTTGTAATTATTGAGTGATTTAAGCCCGGTCTACACCGTCTGTTGGCTCCGCATCCGTTAAAAACTGTGTGTAAAAATCTACTGCTCAATAAACTTGTCCAAAACAAACATTTCAATCAACATTTCTCCTAAAAATCGAACCGATTCAAAACAATGTGCTCTAGTCGTCATTTAAAAACGTTGAAGGGACCGTTTATCACTTTCGCTGCTGGCAGTATTTTGTTGAACGTATTCCACTTAATGAAGATAATTGAACAAATTGAAGTCTTTGGAAAAAGATACATTGAATTTCTTGTAAATAGTTGTTTGATTTAAAACCGCTTTCAGGGTGTCTACTAGTTCCCAGAAATAAAAATCAGTGACTTTTAGGGTAACAATTTAAAAATCGAGTTTCTAGGCCTATATAATACAGTCTTTATTTTGTAAAACTTAAAATCCCTTATGTCTACTGGAATGGAGCCGTGCTTACCTAAGGCCGATCAGTTAGCGGCAATCTCTCTACGCAGTTAATGTTACACAGTTTCAACGTGTAATTTACGTGTTCATATGTAGAACATGTGCGTTTATTTATAGTTTATTCCCTGTTTAAACCATTTTAAAGGAAGACCTCGATACTCCGGTATATTCGATAATCCGGCATCACCGGATCCCCGAGCGAGCTAGATTATCGAGGTCTTACTGTACATGAAAACTGATATAACAAACACTGCAAAATGAGACCTCTAAAAAACAAAAAACCTGTAGTCTAACTGTCTTATTAGTTTGCTTTGAGTGTCTGGTTAACCACCTCACATAAATCCCTTCAAATGGGGCAGTGAAGGTACAGCTTCGTTTGCTGCATATTTTATGTTGTGTGCCTTTCAATTTGTCGTGGTAGTTTAAATTGATTGCTTAGTAACCATCCATGCAGTAATACTGAAAATTTCGTATTACGAAGAAACAGTTTAAAGTATTAATAATGACAAAATTTTACTTACTGCAGCAATCAGATTTTTGAGTTTTAACCATAAAACTTACAACACAAATTATTTGTTGTTAAGTTATTTTACATCAAACTGCCCAAATGTTTGGTTATCCAAAACTACTTTTCCCATTTTGTTACAGTCAGCAGATGTCTACTCTACCATTTATATATATTTAACTAATGTTAAGTTACAACTAAAGGAAGCAAATTAATGTTTAGCAATAAACTTAGAGTCAAATCATCTTTCCAGTGACAGCAACACTTTCTTGGCCAGGTACTACACAAATTAAAAAAAAAATATTTGTTCAATCTTAAAGGCCGGATATGATATGTTATGATAGTTAATTTCTCTCATGTTTTCTTACTCATAAAATATAAAACAGAAATGGGTCATTCCATGTCAGTTCAACCACACCATGACACCCACCATCTCAGATTTTGATGAAACTGTGCATGGTTGTTCTATTCATTGATTTAAGAAACCATACCAAATTGTTTTGCTCTATCTCTAATAAGTTTAGGTTTTACAGCCTCTTAAAGTTTTTGGATTATTGTGATTTTTATCGCTCGGCCGCAGAAAGCTAAGTTTGTTTTCCGATGAAAAATAAATTATATCTTTTTTAGTTACTAGCCAATTTAGATGAAACTTTTTTTGAGTATACATCAATATGTCAGGAAGGATTTAAAAAATGTACAAAGCTACCAAGTATTTATTTGGGACCAGAAAAAAATCCTAAAGTGTAATTATTCGGATTTTCAAAACAAAACGCAGGGTTCTACAATAAATGAAATATCTCCTAAAGGGAAAAGGATAATCATGAAAATATTTTATTGTTTTTGTTCTAAAAGATGTGCTCTATCACATGAAAGAGTAAAATTAGTGGGTATTTTACTGCTTTATTATTTTTTCTCACTTCAAAACAAATTTTTGTTTTTTAATTATTTCATTTTACTAACAATTATATAATTAATAATTTACCAAATAGAAATAGGAATATTAGGTAGTTTAATTTTAATCTTGAAGCCTGTTTAAAGTATATGGTTGAATTCTAGCTAAATAAATATGGTTTCAATTCTTACCATTGACGCAGGTTTTAGGTAAACGACAATGGTAAATAAGTTGAAATCACTTAATTCTTAAAACTATCAAAGTAAAGATAAGGCTACATTTTTAGTAAACTCTATAGGCCTACACAACATTTTATTAAAAACATAATTTCAAATCATTCTATATACAACAGCTTCTCAAAATCTATAACTAAGCTAATGTGATAAAAGCCTAATTAATTAATAGTTCAGTTTCTTTGAAAACAGTAAAAAACGATTCAAAGGCTTATAATTTGTTATTATTATGGATAAAAATTGTGTGACATAAGAAAAAATAATTTATAGTAAAATAATCTCTATGAATAAAAGCAGGCTGCATACTCTGCTGCTGGATTGAGACTGACTTGTTGAGACATGAAACTTTTTTACAATTTTATAAATCTGTGTCAGCATGAAAAAGATTTTCAATTTATAGCTCAGTGGTCGTTTTTTGCAACCAGTCATGGCAAAACGGAATGTGACGGAATAGGAGGTATTGTGAAGCACTTAGCTCGAAGGGAAAGTCTTCAAAGGACCTCTAGAAAAACAAATAATAACAGTGACTGAAATGTTTGATTTTTGTAAGATCAGAATTGAAAAAGTCAGTTTCCACTTTCAATTCTTGCTTTCAATTGAAGTAACTCGTCTTGCTTTGGAAAGACGTTCAAACTCTTCCAGGGACAAGATCATTTCACAACTTTCAGCCACTAGATGATTCTGGAACAATTGAGGCTAGAAGAATTAGCAAGGATGACCAAGCAGCTATTGTTTTTAATGTATTTAACAAACAGCAAAACTTTTTCGTGAAATTAGAAGATTTTAACCCTGGATGTTTTATTGCTTGTAGTGTTTATGCCAGCTTATGGTACTTTGGCATGGTGAGTGAGATAAACGCTGAAGAAAAAGATGTCACGGTATAGTTTCTACATCCCCGCGGACCATCAACATAATTTTTTTGGCTCAAGAAGGAAGATGCATGTGCTGTGCCCATTCCTCATATTATTGCTGTAGTGGTTCCCCCAAAAACAATGACTGGAAGAACCCAGGACTAACTAACAAGGGCTAGCCCACTCCTTTGAAGTCTGAGCGCGCCGCCCGGCCCCGCCACCTCCCCTACTTCCCCCCTCGATGACGTAGCTACAAGGACACTCGCGGACCACGTGGCTGCTACCCGGCTTGGCTTATTAGTCGCGTTTCTCACCGCGTTCTGTCATGTGTGTGTTACAGTTTTATAGTAGTGTTGTTGGTGATAGTGTGTGGTGAAATGTGAGTTGTACTCTAATTGTTTACGATGGTTGTTAATTGTTCTGTAGCAACGTGCGCAAATTATCAAAGAAAAACCAAAGGTGTTGTTTATCACACATTTCCTAAAGATCCAGCGATCAGTTCTATTTGGGAAATTAAATGCAAAAGGGCAGATCCTATAAATAAAAACAATGCTAGGATTTGTAGTGACCACTTTCTTCCTAGTGATTATGAGGACGATATGAAAAACAGACTCCTTGGCTTGCCACAAAAAAAGATTTTGAAAAAGGGTGCTGTTCCATCGATCAACTTAAATAGGACGAGTGACGAAGACCACCATGAAAACTTAAGGTATGAAAGACACAACAATCGTATAATTAAGAAAGCAGCTTTAGATCGCTTAAAAACGTTAAGCCCTAAAAAACCTAGATTGGAACATGTTGAATCAATGACAGAAGATATTGAAAGTAATTCTATTAATGTAAGTAGTCAAAGTATTAACACATCATGTAGTCAAGAGAACATCACTGATTGTTTAAATTGTTTAGAAAAACAAAAAAAGATTGAAGCCATTGAAAGTGAATTGCTCGCACTAAAAAGCGAACTACAAAAAGCTAAACAAAAAATTAAAGTAAATGCAAAAAAATTTAAAAGGTTAATGACAACTAAAACTAATTTGAAAATGGCCTCAACCAAGCAAAAAAACATTTCAGTAAAAAGTTCGAAATGTAATAAACAGTGTCATTCATTTTTTAACAATGCTAAAAAGATCTTTACTGCAAACCAAATAAAAGCTGTTGTTAGTAACAAAAGTACAGTGAAGTGGAACTCTGATGACATTTCTGTGTCTGCCCGATGGCAATTAAACTCTATGCTAA
>JAGFPH010005095.1:53948-80795 GCA_018207615.1 Philaenus spumarius
ATGACAAAATGTCCGCAAAAGAATACGACGTCCGAATATTATTAGCGCTAATTTTATAAAACGCAATACACAACAGCGTACATTGGCGAAAAACATTTGTTCTTGTTTCTATAAAATAACGGCGTTAAAACTTACTTTAAATTACAACGGCTAAGGTCTGCGAAAAGGTTATTTAGATTACACTTGTAAAATTCGGAAAATATGGAATTAAATGTCGCTATTTGCGGGGATGAATAACAAATAAAACAAAGGCACTTCGTCGGGATTACTACAAAAAACATAAATCGCGGGTAACGTAAATCCCGAAAATGTCCAAAATGTTTTTCCCGAACTAAAAACAAATAGAATTATTATACTTCTGTTACCGATCTATACAATTTGTAATTTTTTTTCCAAGTAGACACCCTAATTCTATAAATAGACACGATAAGAAACGAATCCATAAGTAGTTGACCTTGAGCCTACTTTACCTTTCTGTGTAACAAATAACCAAGCACACGCATGAATACAAATAAAACAAGAAGCGTTTACTTAACAAACGAAACAATTGCCTAAACATTTTACTAGCGAAAATATCTACACACACCAAAGTAAGAGTTTTACATTCTTTCCTACTGATATTTTATTGTTAAATGATTAATTAGGGTTAAGTTTAAATAAAGAGAATGTGATTGCAAATACTGGAGATTACATTCAAAATACGGAGACCTGGCTAGTCTGACAATGATATGAACTGAACTGAATATCTCTCGGTATCAGTATTGAGTTTCGTGGGCTATATATTCTTGTTACCGATATCAAATACAAAGTATCGGTGGTATCGTGAATCGACCCATCCCTAATTTAAATTTTACAATGTTTAAAATAGATTATGCACGTAAATTTATATGGTTTAATAATTCAGTACACATCGAGTGTTTTGTTTGTGTTTGGAATTGAGGTACTGCAATTGGAATAGACTTTTGCGATCGATTTTCGCTACCGATTACCGCACTACGAATCAATGGAATCGATTTTAGGGAATTGGTATCGACACATTCTTACAACAAACCCTTGTTCTCCCAATGTTACGGCATGTTCGTATGCAACTTTCACATTTTCTACGAAACAGCGCTTGCTCATGCCGAACGCCCGCGATCGCATTTACAAAACGAAAATAACACAACTGAAGGAATAAAATTCCCGGTTACACATCAAAATCACGGCTTTCTCCCGGAATTTTCAAGGTCAAATCATATTCCCGGCTATTTCCCGGTTGGTAGACACCCTGGCTAATAACTTTTAAAATTTTACATCAATCAATTTTGTAGTTACATATATAAATTCTTAGGATATTTTTCTAAAAAAAGCTATGGAACACTTTTAGATTGGGATATAATTATTATAATTGGCGATTTAAAAAAATGCTTGCCAAGCGGCAAAAGATCCAAGCGAATTAACATTACCGCTTATAAGGTTAAATATGCAAACATTGATACAATAAATTATATATACCAGTATTGTAACAAGATTGTGTAATATGATAGAAATTAAGTGCAATTAATTATTAGTATAGTGATCTAGTGTCACCAGTGATAACTATATGATTGGCTGCACAAAGTGAATGAAGCCCACTCATCTACAGTGTGTTAGGGGTTCATTGTCTGTCTGTAGGCATAAGTCTTGTCAGATTGGCTTTCATTGCACGTTCATGAATAGAGCCCAAATCTGTTACATAGCTTCTTCATACCAAACTCTCGGTCAAGTTTATTTCTTAGACGAATCCGCCACAGGGCTCCTTGCTTTCAAAATGTCAATGTTAATTATATGTAGGGCCTAAGAAAATGTTTTATAAAATAGACATTATTTTTTATGTAACTTTAGCAAAAGAGTGCAGGTAGAGGCCAGGTACTTCAACACACAAAAACGCACCCCGGATTAGGACCAACCGTATTTCCTCTACACTGAGCTTAGTCACCTAGTGGGCTTTCCCAATCAAACTTTATTTTTTTTACTAGTGAATTTCCATAAATGAGCTACTGCAGTGACCCTTATGGTAAGACCTAAGGTCGGGAGTAGTAAATGAACACCGATCATGGTCCCCAGAACACGTTTTGGGGTGTCATTAAAAATTATATATATATATATGTGTGTTTGCACTCTAGCGGCCGCATTTTAAATACACAAATTTGGTACACATGTTGGTTGTCTACGTCGCTCGGACGAGTTCATTAACCAAAAGAATCCAACAACCGGAAGTACGTTTTTTGACTGGAAGTAACTAATTTTTGTACGAGAATGAAACGTTTTTAGAGTTTTATCTAAAAATTTAATTTAGGATATTATTCTGCACATTTTATTTTTTTACACACCTTATAGCTCGCTAGGTTCCCCCAAAATTGATCAAAACGTAAAATATCATACAAGTACCCAGTTCAAATCCACGTGGTGGATTTTACCCTGGGGGCATCTTCTAATCCGAGGTCGACGGCAGAGTTTGTACGCTACGAGCGAAGCTCATAACCCGAGGCCGCAAGGTCGAGGTACAAACTCGCAAAGCGTGTTTTTCTGCTGCGAGTGGAACGAAGGAACGCGTGAGTCAAAGCTGGAGGCTTATAAATTCTACACATAATTAGGGCTACAAGATAAATGATACCAAACATTCTATAATATATTGTAATTGTAAATTTGGGATTAAAAGGAAATACGTAAACTATATTGTTATTATACTTTATGATTAACATACATTTCCATATACATTATAAATATAATTTATTAAAGCTGTTTTAATCGAATGAGATTTTGTTTAAGTATACTTATAATTCACATTTTTCGACTAAAAAAGATCCATTATTAAACTGAAAAATAAATTATAGATCGATAGGCATACAGTGTTCAGTGAAAAATATCAAAATGTTTGTACTGCTTTATTGTACACTTAGAATAATTCTATTAGTCTGTAATTTGTTAGAAAATGTAGATCATGTTTTTTGTGAGATCCAATAAAGTAAATTTAGATTGTTCGGTATAATTTTTCTTGAAATTGTGTGTGGAATATATATTTATTAAACATTCCCAGATGAAATGGAAGTTAAAAAACTAAGTAGCGCCTAACTGGGAAAGTCCACTAGGTGACTAATGAACAGAAATATGATCATTTCTAATCCCCTGAGAGTATGCTAGAGGTACACACATGTTTAGATAGTGTTAAGATTTTTTTCATAAAAGCCATCGGTATATGGCTATTCTTTATGGTGCTTCAGTTTATACACATAAGATTTCAACACAATATGTTTTTGTTGCAATAATAAGACAGCTGTAAACAATAATTCAGATGATCTTCAGGAACAGGAGAATTGTGCTCAAAATGGTGACTCAAGCCAAATCCGTAAACCATACACTATATAATTAAAGATAATGACAGCAAATGTACATACAATATTGCTGTGTTGGTATAAGATGCCGGGTTGAATAAAGCAATTATTTCACATAACTTAACTATTATCGTTCATTCGATTGTTTTGACAGTTACACCTGTAACATCTTCAACTTCCCAAAGTGCAATAATAACATAGAATAAGACCATAAGTCAATTTTAATTCAAGAGAGCATTTTTTATTTTTGAATTTAATTTACATTTTAAATGTTTTTAAAAAGAGAGCTTAATAATTAGAAGCATTTAACGTAAAGGACATAGACTAAAAGGGCATGATTATAAAACCCAAACAAACCCAAAGTGCATGTGTAAATCTCATCATCTATGACAGAACAGTTTAAGAAAGACAATCTCAAATGTAACCAGACAATTTAAATCGATCCATATCCAGATTGAGTTGTGTAAGCTAAAAATTCAGTGAATCATTTATCATCGATCATAGAATCGAGTAATCACAAAAACTTTGAACTTAATCTGTGAACTAAGCTGCGGCGAATAAATTTATGCATCATGTTCCTGTTAACCCTCCATCTGGCAGTTAGAAATTTCTATACTGGCAGGCACGTTTTTACTACTCGAGCACATTGTCATTTAAACACCTGTACAATCTAATTCATTTTAGTAAAGTATATACTATTATACATTTTCGTGTTCAGAAAAGTACAGAGAACATTTCTGTGTACTTGATTTTTTTGAACAATTGCCATAAAAACATTAATTGCGTCACAAATAGAAAAAAACTATTTTGGTAAATTGAAATGTCAAAGTTGGCTATTTGGAAAAATGTAAAAAAAATTGCATAATAAATCTAAGATATACAAAATGTAGACAAACTAATTTTCTACAACAAAACAATAAAAAAAGTTAACGTTTAAAAAGGAAGAAAGAAGGACGTAGCTCAATTAACATCTCTCTGTTCGTGAACATCATATTAAGTCTGTAGGCGTGCAGTATAACTACACCTAAATTTATTCAGAGAGATATTTCTTATTTAGATACACTTCAGATAGAGAGTTCAATTTGATCAATCATTTATAAATCATGAACTGATACTTGTCATCATTTGTGCATCTCTAAATATTGTTTTTATAGATTTAAATTTAAAAAATTTAAGACAAAATCAATAAATAAATACTCACTTTAATCTGAGGCATGTATTTAGAGAATCTTTCGTATTCCTTGCTGATCTGGAAAGCCAGTTCACGAGTGTGACACATGACCAGGACATACACTTGGTTATCTGTTGCTTCCAACTGTTGTAATGTGGCCAATACGAATACAGCTGTTTTCCCCATACCAGATTTTGCTTGGCATAAAATGTCCATTCCCAGTACAGCTTGAGGAATGCACTCATGTTGAACTGAAAAAAGGTTATTAGAAATGATAATCAATATTTCTAAGATGATTCCACTAGCAAAAATATACTTTATCAAAGCCCACTAAAGAATACCGTTGAGGGACGGGCTTGTGTACACCGAGACCTTGAAAGCTCCAATAGCCGTAGTGCGACGTTGTCACGTTCTTCCCGCGCTTCTAACTGACTGCGGCTGACTCAACGCATTTATAATTCTTTAAACTGTGCGATCAAGCCTCGAGCGGTAAATACCAGGAGTGTTCGAGGCTAGTAGATATGGCAACGCTGCGCGCCCATCCTATTGGCCGCCTCACAACGGTATTCTTTAGTGGGCTTTGATATAGTATACTAAATTATATATGTTTTCAATGTTTATTAATTAGAAAAACTTCAGCCTTTATTTTTTTTTAAGGGTGAATTTCTTTTCCCGGGCCTTGAATCACATTAATTCATTGTTAAATACATAAATACGAAACATATCTCAATATGAGAAGGTTTGCTTCTGACAAAGAATGATTAAACACTCATTTTTTTTTTAAACACTTTGAATTAATTGGCATAGGCTACATTTTTTTTCTTTTATTGTTGGTGTTCGTACTTAGTACGTACATCCCTTAGTATTCGGGCTACTTGTGGATACTGTTTTAGACAATACAACAAAGATGGATAAAACATGTAGTAGTTTAATTTTTTAAACACTGAATCTATTGCATCCCTCTTTCATATTTTGCAAAATTTTAAATAGATTATTATACCAATTATATCTGCTAGGATCCATACGATCCAGTTTTGAGTACTGAAGTAGAATGGAGGAACTCCAAAACAAGTCGACGAATTCAATTAAGGATGACAGAAAATTGTACTCAAACTGATTAATTTATAATATGTATTTTATTATTTATCTATGTACTAGCTAGCTTAATAACTGCAATAACTGCACTTAATTTGAGTTTTCCATTGTGTATTTAAAAAAAAAAAAATTAATCTTGAGAAACAAAGCTACATTAAATTTTATAAGATACTTCACAGAAAAGGCCTAAAAATGCTATGAAATAGGACCTTTTCCACTTCTCTATATAAATTAGGAGAGCTTCCTGCGTGATTTAAAAATTTGATGTATGGCTGTTTGGTCACTTTTTGAAAATTTTATAGGCATATAATTTCCAAATGGGTTGCATGTTATAACATGCTGTATTTTTCTTAGTCTTTATGAATACTGTACTACCTCCATACCAAATTTAAACAAAATCTATAATGGTCATGCCAAAAAAATCTAAGAAAATTATGATTTGAACTGGAACGACCCAGAAATGCTTCTAGTAAGATTTAATTAACAGTTCAAAAATGGTTACTACTGGGAAAATAGTACTTAAAAGATGAATTTTATACAGGTAAGAGATAGGGATTGGCAAATAAGGGTTCTCAAAAGATTTCATCTTTAAACATTTGCTACAAATATTAACTTTAAATACTGAAACCTTGAGGTAGTGTTATGTTTTAAAAAAAGACAATTTTCAGGATATTATGATAATGGATTTGGCCTATAAAGAAAAAGATAAAGTTTTAGGATGAAACTAATTAATGTAAATGTAAAGTAATATGTACTAAGTAGCATACTAACTTGTATGTTTTTTTCCATTAATTTTACAATAAGAAAAACATACAAAACCAAAAAGATTTAGACAACAAAAGAAAAACATAACTCACTTTAACAACAAAACTAGCAAAATAAATTTAAATGTGACATAATACATTACTAGAAAAAAACTCAAGAAGAAAAAAAGGCATGAAATAAAGCAGTCTCCATGAGTCTGCCCGTTTTGAGGCTGCATATCTCTCAACTAAAAGACCAAGAAAAAAACAGGTCAAGGTGTCACCGGGAGCAGTTAAATTCTTAATAAATTTAAATTTAATTTGAAATTGATTACGAATAAAAGAAAAATTATTTGTTCTGTGAAAATTAGGCCAAAAGATCTGCATTCATAACATAAATATAATTTAGTTAAAGTTACTCATACCCTACGTAACATACCATAATAAACCATACCTATATACCTCTCACTCATACCTATATATACATAGATAAGCATGTGTTACCAAAGTAGCAACACATTAAAAGTAGCATTGGTTAACCCTCCAAGTGGCATGGTTAAAGCTAAAATTGAAAACCCTGTTTTTAGCGTTTTGCAAGCATATTTTTAAAAATTCGCCAAAAATAGTAAATGAACCCCAATCCAAAGGTGTTCCATAGCTTTTTTGTAGAAGAAACTTCAAAGAATTCAAATATGCTACTAAAACTTAGTTTCTTTTGAAATTGTAAAAGTTATTAGCTTAGAAAGCAAAAAATGTTCAAAAACGGAAGGGAAAAAACCAAATTTATGCCTAATTAAAAAATAGTAAAAATTTTTTGTAATTTTATTCAAAATATACAAAAGTTTTGTAATTTAGTTCTAAATATAAATGTGTAAAAACATATTTCAATTTCAAAAAATTTTCAGTTGAAAATAGCAATTTTTATGTTCCAACTACAAAATCGCTAAAAAAATAGGTCTATTTTCAAAACGAATATTCCTATATATTTTTTCCTCCAAAATGGAATTTTATTATACCAAATTGTAGAGAATAAATGGTAGAATTGAACTGTAAGATTGGAAATTACAAAAAACCTTACATTTTCTAATCAGATACAACAGAACGAACAAAAATGTATAAACTTTCCACGATTTTTACTAAAAATCCTATAAACAAAGTTGTATAATTTTGGAGAAATATTTTTGTAATTTTTTTCAAGATGTACAACAGTTGTATAAAATAGGTATAAAGAGAAATGTGTAACAATATATTTCAATTTCAAAATGATTTAGTTGAAAATACCAATTTTTATGTTCAAACTACAAAAAACGATAATAAAACATGCCTATTTTCATAACTAATAGGCCTAGGCTATATTTTTTGTATTCCAAAATAAAATTTTACTATACCAAATTGTAGAGAATAAATGATAGAATTGAACTGTAAGAAAAACCTTACATTTTCTAATCAGGTACAACAGAACGAACAAAAATGTATAAACTTTCCATGGTTTTTACCAAAAATCCTATAAACAAAGTTGTATAATGTTGAAGAAATATTTTTGTAATTTTTTTAACATATAAAACAATTGTAGAAAATAGTTAAAAAGTGAAATAATATCATACACTTAAATTAAAAAAAAAACGCATTGCGAGGTTAGGTTAGGCACATTGCTAAATATTAGTATTATGTCTAAAAACCACTATATATCCGATCAATTTCTGATAACCTTTCAATAACTCTAGGCCTATCTGCCATTGTATCAATACTGTAGGCCTATTTATTATTTATAAAAAGTGTATACAATAGTTTATAGGCTAAATAAATTTTAGCCTAGGCTATCTGCAAAAAATAAAACAAAACTCACTATTTAGAACACACTATTTCAACACTTTATAAATATAATTTCACTAAAAAACACAATAACACATTCTACACTTATTTATTTATAACTGTAACACAATATAACACAGTTTTATAAACTATAAACACTTTCAATTCAGTAAAATATCAAGAGAAAAAATACTTGCATGTAATAATTGTTAGGCTTGGCCGCTTGGATAATGGCGACCGTAAACTTCTAAAATCACGTGATTCTCAATTCAGTTTGTACCAACCTAATATGACAAAATTATTTGAACTGCACATTGACTGAAACTTTGAAATTTTATCTTTACAACGGTATATTACACATCTTAGGAATAAATTGATTTCTGATAGTAAAAATCGATTTAAAAATGCTTCCTTATTGGCCTAATCTTGACCAATGGACAAGCATTTATTCTAAATTCTGTATGTCATAACCGATTGTAGTCACAGATGATTTAAAAATACCACTTGAAAGATAAAAGTCTAATGAATCCAATGCTATGATGATCTTTGTTACAATTGACAACTGTGAGGAGTTGCAGACGGTTGAAAATGACGAAGTTTTACGTTTTTAACATTGCGATGTTGCACGGAAAACAGCTGTTTGACATTCTACAATTTTGAAACGATGATTACGTATGTAAAAATACGTTTTACGAAAAAGTTTTAAATACAAAAGTTAAAGTTTAATTCATTTTCTTTCCAACGGTGCCGGTTTTATTACGATTGGATAATTCTAAGTGAATTAATTAATCGAAAATGCAAATGTATGCAAATTCTCGCTAATTGTCGAAATAGCTGCATCTTACCCCTGAGAGAACGTCACTTTGGGCAGTCTGCCACTGGGAGGGTTAAAAAAAAGCAATTTATGTCCAGGTAAACAAGTTTGATATAAAAGAATTTAGATTTTTTAATACATTTATCATAAAATAAAATGCTTTAAAAAATGTTTTTATCAAAATCCATCAAACAATTAATAGATCTATCATTTATCTCTATAACATTCCAATAATACTTATCACAAATCTTATTCATTAATATTTAACTGGCCTACAAGAACAAATAATATAAATCAACATGTTAATACCTTCAGAAGGATGTTCAAATCCACAGTCAACAATTGCTCTAAGGATTTCCGGTTTCAATAAAAAGTCACGAAATCCTGAGCTGTGAATTGATACGTAAGCACCTTTCACTTCCTTTTTCTGGGCTGTAGCATCACCAGACCCATCCACAACAACCTGATCTGGCTGTTCCTCATCTTCATAGTCTAAAAGATCCTCATTGTCTGCCATTTTATATCTAAAGCATACAAAAACAATTATTAACCTAAACAATATTATTATTAAGTAGGTTTTTAGGTATAGTAACCTGTATAATATAACATTATGAGTCCTACTTCCCTAACACAATCTGTATTATTAAATATCTATTCTATATATTTTTTTACCTTCCTTTTGTGATCAAGCTTGGATACATAACCCACAAGTTATATCATTTGACAAACCATTGAACCAAGGTACATTGTATGAATTCTATGTTATTAATTTGTTCAATATGTTGTGATGTATAAAGTTTTACTTGGTAAGTCATTGAAACTGCGGTCGTCAATCTACAGGATGCCTTAGATCACAAAAAGCAAGATAAAACAATGAATAGGTATGAATATTATTTAGTATAGTTTAAACTATTGTAAATAAAAATGGCTAAACTTTATCATTAAGTTCCAATTTATAATTTGTTTCTCTTGCACCTCTCTTAACATTATTTTGTCAATGGCAATTCTTCAGAATATGTACAAATTAGATGCTTTTATAATTCCTTATAAAGTAACAAGGACTTTAATTTAATAAACTATATTTATCTTAGCGAGCACTAACAATGAGACTTCAAACATTTATCCAATTTTACAATTGTAAATATACAAATAAGTTTAAAAATTATGGGCAATGTAATAACAGACTCTGCATTTCTTAAATTGCCATGTAGGCCTTCGCCACAATGATGACAATCAGTATAAGCAGTTAAAAAAAAACCAAGTTTAATATTGAGACGAACCTCAAAGGCATTGTCAATATTAGGTATTTATAGAAGCATGATTTATTTTGTATAAAATATTTAAATGTACCTACAATTAGTTTGATTGAAGTTATGACCACAATCAACAAAACTACAAAGTGACCAATTATTAAAGGGTGACCATGAATTGCCTATGTATGTTTTAAATATTCTGAAACTAGGCTACACCAGGGGGAGCTCAAAAACAAACTTCAGAAAAGTGGTTGAAATATTTTAAAGAAGCTATAAGAAAAACAAAACTTAGGCTACGGTTCCAATGGACCTTCATGACAGTTGATGTTTTGCTATTTTCATTTAAAACACTTCGGCTGCATTTAGCACTATCCGTTATTTAGCACTATGATATAAAGCATTTGCTGCGGAAATTTACATTTTTAAATAATGTGGATTTACTCAAACAAAAATAAATTGTATAAATATCAATCTAATAATATAGCTTAGTACAGTAGACTCTCATAAATCCGGACCGCTAATCGGGAATATTTTTTTAAAATAAAAAATCGGTAAAGGATTACTTTGCATGACATATATATACTTTGTACATTCAGGCGCTCCATGTTTTAACGAAATTGAAGTCTTTTATGATTTACAAGGCACAAGGCAGTAGAAGTTTCTGTGTAGATGTGTTAGTTACGTTAGTTGTACGTTCTTTTTTTAGTTTGCTGCAATAAATCTCTAGGATTAAATTTTCATTCCTTACGTTTTATAAACAAATTTCCAACGTGTAGTGTTGTTTTTAGGGACTGTTTTCTTATTTTTATTTACAGTGTTTGTTCCAGTAATGTAGATTCTTTTTTAATAAAACCGTTCAATAGGAACTGTTCACAAACTTGATTTTTTCATTTGTGTTTTACTTAAAGCAGTCCAGTACTGTATTATGTACATTACAGTTGATATGATGCCAGAGTGTTAAAGTACCGTTAGGTAGCGGCACGGTGCGGTGGCGATAGTAGCCTATGTGCTGCTGCTTTCTATCGCTCTTATCGGCCACACAAACAACTTATGCCCGACTCCAGGAAATCCGGATTTATCGGAATCCAGATTAGCCATCTGCCCCATTAGTCCGGATTTTTGAGAGTCTACTGTATGAAATAATGAATCCAAGTATGTCATAGGAAGGTTAGGGTTATAATTATTTGTTATAATTTGAAAAGCCCCACTTGTTGGGCGTCAATAATAAAATAAAAATGCCTTTCTTTATTTTATGAAAATTATTTTCTAAATCAGCCACAAGTTGTGAAGGCAATTATAAAATAGAAAAGTTCAAAACTCTCTTTGTAAAGTTAGACAACTTCCAATGAAAATATTCAATAAGCTAGGCCTATTTAAAAGAAATCAATGACTAGGTCTTTGTTTCACAATGTTCCTTTATTACATGCAAAAGTGTTGCTGGTTCTTTTAAAGTTCTGTAGGCAATGTTCAGATTTAAGTTACAATTTTTATAATTTTATAGAGCACATAAAATATGTAATCACAAGATTATATTCTAACAAAATTAATAAATATATTTACAAGTGACAAATCATGACTCTATTTCTCGGGTTGAAAGGATCCTGGCCTATTAAATGTACAATCAGAAATATAAAATTTAAGTCTATACCAAATAAAATATCTAAAACTAGGGAATGTTATATTACAAAGTGTTAAAATGATTCAAGTTCTTTAAATATTTACAAAACTGGTTTTAGTTAACTATTGTTCTCTTCGAATAAAGTCACTGGTTTATAATGGATAGTTAATTTGGTTGGATATTACCTTTTCAGAAGTTAAAATTCGATTTGGTACTTTACCAATTATTAGTTATGCAAATTTTATAATTGTCTCTTATCTTGATGGTATTTTATCTAATATATTCTTCCATTTATCTTTCTAAAAGTATATTTTAACTTATTTCACATGAAATTATTTATAAGTTTGTTAAGTACGTCTGAACAGTATAAGGTTTTAAAGCTGGAGTACCAATTTTTAGTTCAACTATCCCGGCTTCTACAGACAGTGCCGTTGCAATTATCTTTAACAATTGTTTTCACTACTTGGTCCCGTAAGTGGCAGGTGTTTCTGGTCACATACACAAAATATATTAAAAGTTTATTTTTATTGTTTTTATCGGAGATATTTATGTTTTTACAATGTTTATAATAATATTTAACCATTATTAGTCTTAATTTGTCCGAAATACGTAATTATTTACTTTTATAAATCAATATAATTGTATCTTTATTCACCACAGAACACAATTGTAAAACAGCTGTCCTCAATGCATCTACGGTCGTTGTATCCAGATAGTCGTGAAACTTGCAAATTTATCGTAACACCTCAAACAACTAACCTTACTTTGTTTGGTTTAACACTTTTTCAATTTAATAACACTTTGTTTAATAAACTATACATTGCTTTTGAAATTTAACTCTATTACAACTTATATTACACAAATAATACATACGCTACTACTTATTTCAAAATGTGAAACATTTTGAATACGTAGTTAGGCTTAGGCTAGGCAAATTAAACTTGATTTGTATATAAAAAGGTAAGTTAAGTGTTACTTAGTTATAATATGAGTGTTTATCGTTATTTCTTTATTATCTACTATTTCCTGAAGTGAATTTACTTGTTTTAAAATTATTTTGTCTAGATCGAATTTGAGGTTAAATTTAGACTATCTTGTCAACATTAAGACTAGGCCTACTTTTTCACAATCTTTTAAAAGTTAGTTTACCAGGACCCTTCAACTTTTTGTGAGTTTGTTATATCCCAACTGGATCAAAATGTTATAGGGTATAATAGAAATGTATAATTTTATTAAATTGTACTAATACAGAACAACCCCTCTTATCCAGTCTGGTAGGGACTGAGACCCTGGCCGGTTGATTGAGGTTCCCTTAAAAAATAGATTATTGTTCAAAAATAACCTAAGCCTACATATTTTATAAATAACCAAGCAAATAAGACGTTACTGCAATCCATTTTATTGTATGTACAACATACATAAACAAACACTAACAAATTAAACATTTTATACTTACATAAACGTTAAAAACTGAATTTACATATAGGCCTACTGTATAAAAAAAATCAGTAATTTTTTTATGTTCTTTAACATTCAAAGATTATTTTAATGCCAAGTCTCTCCATTTTCGTACGTTAATCACGTTGAATGCCATTGAATCTTTTTGCTGCTCAACATACTACGCAATTTGTTACAAATATTAAACATTTTGCTCCCAAGAAATTCAGTAAAGGTTCCGACAAAGCAACAGACAAAAGAAAAAGAAACAAAGGATGCCGCTTTGTCAATTGATTCTAAGAAAAATACAGTTGCCATGGAAGCAAGAGGGGGAATTAAACTCTCGCTCCCCCTCCTCTGTTCTCTGTGCCATAACACTAACGCATTGCACATCTAAAGTTGTGTCACCCAGCTTTATTTTCCAGGAAATATCCGTCAAACAATCAATGTTTGAGACTTCGGCCAGTTACAGTAATATAATCTGTAGGCCTAAGAGAAAAAATCTGTTGTTTGATGGGATAGGCCGGTTAATCCGAGGACCGGTTGATCTGAGACTGGTTAAGAGGGATTCTACTGTATAACTAAAATAAAATTATGAATGTATAAAGTTGAATATAGGCTAATATACAAGTAAAACAAATAAATCCAAACAAAACACATTAACCCTAGAACCGGCAGACGGTACATAATGTACAGTCACTCCAACACATTTGTAACGAGTGATTGTATTGAATATTTGACCCACTAAAAATCTTCCAATCTCAAAAAGACAAACACCATTGGAAAGGTAATGTTTCAAACTTTAATTTTTGCATTTACAATTTCTTTCTAAAACGTATATTTACATACGTAATCATCGTTGCAGTTTATTAGTTTTCTACAAATCAATCGGCGCCCGAAAATTCATACAAAACATAACAAAATAACTGAACTTTCGTCAATCTCTAAAGCCTGCCCAGTAGGTTTTCTTAGTTAAACCTATGTATCGATGGATTCATCACAATTTCCCCTATCCAAAACTTCCATCCAATCAAAAATCGGACAAATAGTTCTGAAGTTGTAAGGGGTTTTGTAGACCCTTGCAATTGGTCAGTTTTCCAACCAATAAACAGCGTTATTTATTTCACATGATATCTGTATGACCTCAATCGTTTTTTAGAGATATTTTGGTATCTTTGTAAACATAATGCTTCAAACTAACTTTCCCTGTAAACCAAATATGCTATATTTGAACAGTTTATTGTGTAGGACCATGGGAAAGTTGACTGCTAATAAGGTCTCATTTAACGTTCAAATCTGAAGCCTAACGGACTTTTACAACATGGCTAGACATAGGAGTTTGCGCGCGCATCTTGTACAGACAAGTTTTCTATATTTTTCTAACTTTTGTTATTCAAATAATTCTAAGTCAAACACTTTGATGAAAAGATAATTTACAAGTATACAGTTCAGTTCTTTGATTTATTCTCTACACTTTGTTATAATATTTTATTTTTGGGCAAAGCATATATTAGTAAATTACGTTTCTAACTTGGCATACTTTTGATAGCAGACTTGTAGTATAGGAACATAAAAACTCGTGTTTTCAAAATAAGAAATTTGAAAATGTTAAGGGTCAAAGTCACAAAATGGGACAATTTCAAACAAAATTAAAATTAAGTATTTGATTTTATATAAATAAATAGCGTATTAGGTAAATAACATGTTCAGGAACCTTATCTCATATGTAGCTGAGCTAAATTCTTTGAATTTCTATTTTTTTTTATGGACTTTAGTGTACCGAAGCATCAACAAATCGGTCACGCTTGCTAAATCGGCAAAATATTACTTTGAGATAGCTTAAAAGTATAATTAATAATATCTATATACCCAATAACATTCATTTAATAATTCTGTATATAGAAATTATACAATCAGATTTTGAATCAAACATATACTGCCGATTTCGTATGTGTGACCGGATAGTAGCAATCGTGACCGCGCGTTAGCGATCGTTACCGCGCGGTAGCGATCGAGGCCGTTTTGATAATAATTTAAATTTGTGATTAGAAAATGCTGGAAGACAAGTAAAATAGTTGTTTTGATAACTAAAACAAACAATGGTTGGGGTAAGCAGCTTTTAGTGTTGAAATAAACAAAGCAACTGAAAAATCATAACAAAGTACTGATTGGCTATAATAATGTAATATTTTTAAAAAACAAATAACTTCTTGAATTAATATGTGTAACAACACAATCTTTAATAATTCCAGCTATAACACATACAAAGGTGGTATAATTACTAAAAGTGGTAAATAAACAAATCGGTCACGTAATACCATGGCGGTCACACTACCGATTTGCACGTGACTGCTTTGTAATTTTCAAGTAAAACTCGGTGAATTAGCATTAATAGGTAACATAAGTTTGTCCTATTGAGTTTAGGATATTGTAAAGACAACGGATTCACAACTAGGCACGTTGGTTACTGCAACATTTTAATATACACTTAAAATATTTACATGACCGTTTTGTCATGCAATTAAAGTACTATTATTAGTTACCTTCAATTTTGGTGATTTTTCGAAGAATTTAACAAATTGAAATTATTTCAACTAAGCCAGCAGTTGAAGTTCACTAATAAACTTCCAACAGACTACTGATCTCGTCAATTCTATCGCAATCGATAACGTAAAGGCAGGTTTATACTTTAGTCGGTCTTTGTTCAGCTGTTTCAAGGACAAGTGTTGAATAAGAAAAAAGACATACTTATCTTGTCCTCTGCTCGAATATTGGTTATGTATTAGTCATCACATAACCTACACGTTTATTCTATGCCGTTTTTGCCGTGATTATTGATCTCCTTGTTTGTTTATTTGACATTCATTATTTTAAAGATAGCTGGTCAAGGACAGTGACCGATTTGTATTTCTTAGAAAGGAAACATATTTTAGTCACTAAAAATAGTAACTTTTTATCATGCAATTTGTATAGTGAGAAGGAAAAAGGTAAAAATTTACTTTAACTTGTCAATCGATTTCTAAGGGAATTTGATATAACATGAAAGAACACACCTAACTGATAGTAGAAACAACAAAAATTTTCCCGGCAAATAATATTTGTAGGAGTTATGAAAGAAATAAAACTTGAAATTGTATAGGTTAAGTTTCGACTTTTCCGCGATATTTGATGTAATTATAACAAAATAAATCACTTCACATACACCAAACATGTAAGAATAAAATAAAGTAAACAATATTAACCCTAAAAGTATCCACAAAGCAAAAAATTTTGAAAATAATGTAACAAAATGTATTTTACCAAAACAAACACATCGAACAATAGAAAGTACACTATAACTGGGTATTTAAAATGGAAATTTATCAACGTTGCCAAATTGAACAATAGGTTATTGTACTGAATAAGATGTGTATAAATCAAGGACACTAGATAGTAAAGGTTGCCTCATTCCAGAAATTTCCAAAAAGTGGAGGTTCCAATTATATTAAATATTATTTAAACGACTTCATGAGGCAACCTTTAATATCTAGTAACCTTGCGTATATGTATTAGAAACCTGTGTAGGCCTACTACTAAACAGCTGACCGCAACATTTGAATCTCATTGGTATGATAATATATATAAAATTATAATATTTCGTCGTATTATCACTTTATATAATTAGAATAAAAAAAAACTAGAGGACTTACCTAAACTGTTTAGTCACAGTATTTTGCCGATAACAGTATGATTATAATATTTATATAATTATAATATTTCGTCGTATTATCACATTATTTATAATTCGAATGAGTTGCCTAAACTGTTCGTTTCAAAACACAAGAACAATCCGGCAACGCTGGTAGATCGGTGAGAAAAACATGTCGGCACTTTACAATGTAATTCTCCATAAGGAACTTTTTATTTGAAAGTTTTTAATGTTGTACATGTTGAAGATGGTTAAATATTGGTTTCCCGGCATCAGTGAAGTGTATAAATACTATATTTATTAAGAAAAAAGTTCAGGTTTGTGTGTTTATAGTAGTTTTGATTGACAAGTTAAAGTAAACAAATACCAGGAAAAAAGTGTTTCAGAAATATAAACATTTTTATTTTTGTCATAATTTTTTTTTTAAGGGCCTGAAATTGTCCCGTTTTGTGACTTTGACCCTTAAATGTTTTTATACAGTTCTATTTAGAACTAAATTACGAAACTTTTTTACATTTATGGAAAAAATTACAAAAAAAGTTTACTACTTTTTATGTAGACTTAAAGTTGAACTTACTTGAAGTCCAAACTGCATAAATAATTAGGGTCTAGGCTAGGCCTACCTTTCGAAAACAATAATTAGGCTAGAGCTTAGCCTACACTCGATTCCATGGTCACCATGCAGTACAGAGCGCCCATAAGCCATGTTATTCTTACGACAGTCTCAGCTATAGGCCTACCAGCCAACTAAAAAACATCTACTCCCATGCAATACTCGTAGCCTACAGTTGACGCAACCCGCAAGACAATAAACTTGATGTTCCCTGTAACGGCAGTAGCATGTCTATTCTCCCGTAAGACCTGTACTGCACAGTGAACGTGGAATTGAGAGTAGGTATCACCTATGTGTACCTAGGTACTTGTAATGGGCTGTTAAATGTATTCCTGTAAACTAGGCCAATGTATAGGCCTAGGCTAAAGAATTGGGTCTAACACTTATTCTACTAACATTAGGTCATAGGCCTACTACCGTATTGTAATTTTAAAAAATTTCACTAGGCTTATATAGGTACCCATTGGGCGCTAATTTACTACTCGACCCTAGGCTAACCTATGGCAACAGAAATGCAAGAATAGGCTAATAAAAAAAACCTAAAAGGTTCTAACCTATAGCATTTGGTCACAGCATGTTTACCTGTATTCAACATTCCAGTAGAATGTAAAACAACGTCATTGTCTGCAAAAATATTAGGCTAGAGTCGAATAGGCTTAGGCTTAGTAAACTTACCCAGCCTTATGTACTCCTGTATTTCAAAATACACTATATAAAAAGCTTTAAAACTGTATGTCCAATAAAATCATAAAATATGGTTTAGCTATGAATAAAGTCAACACTTTGGATTAACCTTTTCCTTTGCGTATAGACGCTCATTAAAAATCTCATTCAAACTAGCCTAGCCTAGGCCGGTAAGAAGTATGGCTAGAAGGCTAACTAGGTGCATTGGATAAATTAGAATATACCAGTATTATTTCAACATAATTCTAAACCAATACCAAATAAAATTATTAACAAGCTAAATTTAACAAGAATAACGAATACAAAATATACAAGGAACACTTAAGGCCTAAGTCATGTACAGCAATTACACGGTAGCTATTGCGCCAAAGCAAGAAATATCAAGATTAGCTTAGTTTCATTCAATTATAAATAGACTACTTATTATACAAACACATAATATTAGATAAAACTCATATGATTAATGTAAAAACTCTAGATATAGAAAATGATAATTTACCTTATGAAGAATTGTTACTACTAAGCGTAAGCGTCCCTTAAACAAAAGTTCCTGTTTCAGTAATGGCGACTTGGCGACGAAAGAACAGGAAAGGAAATAGAAACTGACGAAACAGAAATAATGACGACGTAATAAGTGTTACCAACTTCAACTTCCATATTACCTGTGAGAATCCCATCAAGATGATAACATAGACTGTATTATATACTTATATACTTAAAACATACTTTATATTATATAGTTTAGTTTCTTAAAATTTTTTTTTTTTAATTATAAAGTTTCTTCAGCACAAAAGATTTAATTGCCACAAAACTTGCTATTATAAAAAATATTATATGACTATATTATTTGGAAATTCTAGTCATAAAAAACTATCTTTATTTAGCAAACCGATAAGCTAAGTTTAGTAGTTATGAAAATTGTATAACTAAATAAATAATATTCTAGAAAAAAAAATATAATATCTAGATTAATACGTAAAGTTATGAATAATTTATTGTATTGAGTACGGTATTGTGTGATATAATACTCAATAGAATCAATCAGTAATTGTAACAAATCAGGAAAGCTTATTACGCAATACCATAAATCTATACTTATAAAAGCCAAATATAAAACCAAGACCATCTACAATTGTAGATGATCTTGATAAAACCAATTGATTGATTGACTGATCACAGTTTCTCAAAAACCATACAACCATTGACTAAAATGATACAACCTAGGAACTTAAAATTTGGTACACATATTGCTCATAGGCACCAGAGCAAGGATTTTAAAATATTTGGCCTGTAAGGGTTGAAACAACCACTGAAACAATGAATAATGTTTGTTATATATCTCAAAAACCTTACCTCCTAGGAACGTGAAATTCAGTATACGTATTTGTCATAGGGGCAAGAGGCACACTAAAAAGATTTCAAAATACTTGGCCTGTAAGGGTTGAAACAACCCCTAAAACAATAAATATTGTTTGTTAAAATATATCTTAAAAACTTTACCTCCTAGGAACGTGAAATTTGGTATTGGCATTTGTCATAGGGGCAAGAGGCGCACTAAGAAAGGATTTTTCTTCCTTTGAAAATTTTAATTTGTACGTTCCCGTCTTAAATTTTTTTCCTGAAATTCTGAAAGCGATTCGGATAATCAGTGATTCGGATAGTTGCCATAGTTGGAGTTCGGATAGTTGGAGTTTTATTGTATTACGTGTCTTCACTTTTTGGGTATGTGTGTGCGTAGAGTGTTCTTTATTTTAAGGTTGGTTTTTTTGTGTTTTAGATTTGGCTATATACAAATTAATTATGTTAGCAGATGTTGAATTAGCGAAGTTGGTCGTAGACGTTTAGTAGGAGGGGGCTTCTCTGGAGATTAAACCTACGTTGGTAAGTTGATTTTGAAAATTGTTGGAAAGTTTTAATTGTGAGACGGATATAAACTGTTTGAGTCTAGAAATTTTAAGAGAATTGCGTATAGTTTCATTTGATACGTACCATGGAGGTTGTGAAATTTGATGTTGGATGGAGTTCTGTAAACTTTCAATTTTCTTTTGATTTGTTTAGGATGTGAGGCTGAACCATGTGGGAGCAGTGTATGAAATTATAGGGTGAATGTAAAGTTTATAAATCATGATCCGAGTTTTGTTGATATCGAGAGTACGCTTGATGAAGAAATAACAGGGTAAAGTGCTGCTCTGGTACGTTTTGATGATGTGATTCTGGTGATTATATTATTATTAAAATTAATTTTGCCGTCCAATGTCACCCCAAGGTATTTTAGTTTATTGCTCCATTTAACTTGCTTGTCCAAGCAGGGCTGGCTTTTTAAATTTTGTCGAAAATAATATGGCTTTAGTTTTATCTGAGTTTATTTTAATTCACCAACTTTGAAACCAAGGAATTTGAGTGTTACAGTAATTTGTTTTTGTAAGTAAACTTTGGCGTAATTTGCGTTCTTATGTTGTACATAAAAGAGTGAGTCATCAGCATAAAGGCTAAGGTTAATGTGGGGCTGAAGAGGTATATCATTAGTAAAGAGGAGATATAGCACTGGGCCAATAATTAATTGGCCCCTTCAGGGACTCCAGAATTAACTGGCTTAAGGGTGGAAGAAGCCCGTTCAGTAGAAATGAAAAAGAATCTGTTTGTGAGGTATGATTTGATTAGATGAGTGTAGGTTGGTGGGAGATTTGTTTGTAGAAGTTTATTTAGTAGACCATTGTGCCAAACTTTATAAAATGCTTTTAAGATGACATAATTTTGAAAGTTTTTCTTTGACAGGATAACGTCAAGGTTGTTTTTAATTTCCGATTGCAAATAACTTGCTAAAGATTTCAAATTGGCAGGAGCTTCTAGGATGATTGGGGGGATTTTTAAAGTTTTGGGAAGGAGATGATGGAGTTTGTCCCCAGATTTGTTATTCTGGGTCGGTGAAGACACTGTAGTTCTGTGTCCGCTTACGAGTGGTAACTTGGAATGATGGATCCTCCACTGTTGATTCACATTGGTGAGTTGCTTGCGGTCAAATGGGAACGGTCGATTTGGAAAGAAGAATCATCAGATTCTACATCCATATTATGTTTTTCACTAGACACAGGTTTCATGTAGGAAGTAGAAAGTCTTCAGAAAAACGGCCCTTTTAAGGACCAACAAGAAAAAATAGTTTTGACAA
Organism: Philaenus spumarius; assembly: GCA_018207615.1. NCBI lineage: Eukaryota > Metazoa > Arthropoda > Insecta > Hemiptera > Aphrophoridae > Philaenus > Philaenus spumarius. The sequence continues at coordinate 75,396 of JAGFPH010005095.1, forward strand.
GAAATAGCCCTTTTAAGGGCCAACAAGGAAGAAATAGTTTAACAAAATATAAAATTGTTTTTGTTGAAAAATAAAATTTTTAACATAATTAAAACAAACAACTATTTAAAAATATAAAATCACAAAATTAGAGGTGGGACAGGTGAACTATCACAGTTATTTATGGTGGGGTGGGGGGTGAAAATCTAAACTTGCACTGACACACGTTCACTAGGCAAATGCCCGTGCCGCACAAAAATCACTAGTCACAGCATTGCACTCACTTAACCTCACTTGAACTTAACTCTCTAAAGGCTGAAATAATACTGCTGTTCAACAATGAAGTTATTTTATGAATGAATGAATGTTATTTTAACTTTATTCATTCAATTTAACGTCTTAATTAAAATTTGACTTATTTTATCCTATATAGGCCCATTGTTTATTAATAAAGACCTGGCTAATTTATATCAGATTAAGTCACACAAACGTTTAAATTAGTGATTAATATCTGCCTAGAGTTCTTAGAAATAGATAAAAAGGTAAATAAATATAAGCAACACATAATATAAACAGGTGTTTTATTACTTCATATAGTCTAGATAGGCTATAGGCCTATATATTGTTAAGTTACTGTATTACAACATAAAAAGGTTAGATTTTACAAATAATATTTTTTAAATGATGATAAAATTTAACAAAAATCAATTTTTAAAGTGAAACTATAAATTGTGTTGTTGCAGTGAATGTTAAAAATTAAAATTGTATCTAACATCATTAAAACTAGTCATTTAAGGGGAGCAACGTTCCCTATGTTCGGCTATGTTAACGTAGGTACATTTTTCTCATGAGCGATTAGAAATACAGCTATGCAATTTTGTACACTTGTTATATGGACCTTGTTACATATTCTAGCCAGAGGGATTTTTGTTTTGTTTTTACAATAGATATAAAAAATTTGTAAACCCTTACAAAAAAATGTTTTTTTTGTATAAAATTATTTTTATAAATAAAAAATTATTAGGTTAAAAAAATCCCTGGTGTGTTTGTATAAAGTATGCATTTAAATGTGTGTGCCAATTTATATTATTGTAGCTTCAATGGTTCCTGAGAAAAATGTACCTAAACATATAAAAAAGCATTTTCGGGAATCAATAAACAAACATGACGCTCTAGTGAAACATGTAAGCTACTTACTCTTAGTAACGCCGCTAAGCGGAAAACAATTCCACTAAACAGCAACAGTAGAATTCACTTCCTTCTAGATATCTTGATTGCTATTCGAAGTTGGTACTGTACAAAATAAATATATATCAAGACACACAAAATCTTTATTGACAGAGTGCAGCAGTAGCTTCACTCTGTACACTCTAGTCGCGCAAAGCATTCGTGCATGCCCGGATATATTATTTTATTACTTAATAAAAAATACTCCTTATTTTTAGTGGTATATATAATTTTAAAGCTGAAATTCTAAACTATTTACAAATGCAAAAAACAAAAATTAGATTTTTTGAAAAAAAATCACGTTGCTCCCATTAAGGGTTTAGCTAGTAGTTCATCTTCAGAATCGCTGTCTTTATCACTTTCAGAAGATGAACTTGTATCAGAATCTCTCAAATCTATCACAAACTGTTCCATGTAGTCTTCCTCTTCTTCCAGGATACCATATCCTTTTCCCAGTATTAATTCCCAGCAGTTGTACATGGTCGTAGTAACTTTCCCAGTCCCCAGCAGTAACTAAATCAAACGCTTCAGATGTTGCCTCTTAAAGTATGTGAAAACTGAAGACCGCTGTGGTATTTTTGTTTCTTATCAAGTGTTTAATTTTTGACCAAGGCATGTCCATAACGTTCAGATCACAGTGATAAGGTTTTAGTCGTATCACTGAATGTCCGGCTGCCGTTAACACTGCGTCAATCCGGAAAATCTTCTCCCTTTTTTATAAGTTACCACGAGATTCAAAACTTTTGCTTCCACCATCTTGTGACAAAACGGTACGTTACCATACTATAACCATCCAATCATTTCTGTTTTGCTTGACTGAATATTTTATCGGTGGTTTATTTTCTTGGACAGAATGATAGGGTGCGTTATTAAGAATTATTAGTGATCCCAATTTTAAGTTAGGGATAAGTTTATTGTTCATCCACAATTCAAAATTATTTGATTTCATTTGTCGGTGATAGTCTCCTGTCACTTGGCCATCTTAAATAATAAGTTTTTAATGAACCCTGTCTCAGTGCCCGCAGCCACAATAATTAATTAGTTTGTTACCAGAACTTAATAATATAATATTAATAATGATTGCATTTATTAATATTAACATAAAATAAAACCAAAAATTAAATACTTCTATACCTAACAATAAAAAATAAAAACCTTAACCATACGAAAGTTAGTAGTATTAAAAATAGATAGTTGAAACTATGCAAACTATGGCATGACCTTTATAGTCGTCTGCCAGAGTAGCGATTGCCTTATCTCCTAGTCTAATACACAATTTTTATTTACAATATTTGCTTACATACTAGAACTTAACCTATATAATCAAATTAAAGATCCATGTCCAAACAAACTCAAAACAAATGCTCCCAACTGTATTAAGATAAATACGCTATCTCAAACAAAGAAAAATAACTGAATGTTAATATATTGTCTATGCCTACCAGCATATTTGTGCGCAACAAAGCACTTACTCAAGCCACAACTGTTACAAATATATATATTATATTTCGTAGGACTAAATAAATGTATAGCCATATCACATACACATAGATTACATACAAAATTATACATAGGGTACTACATTTTTTCTTAACTTCTTCTAAACAAACAAAAAGAAAAATGTAACATTTCAGTAACTTAAAAAATCTATTTTATAACAATTACAATCGACAAGCAAGCACGTAAGCACCAGGCGCGGATCCAGGGGGGGGGGGCAAAGGGGGCAATTGCCCCCCCGAACTCCAAAACAAAAATTTTACGTGTCTTATTACGTTCTGATTTCTACCGGAAAAACGCGAGAATGACGCGTAGAAAAATCGATCGGGAAAGAAATGTTGCAGTTCCAAGTTTGTTTTTTGCGTATTGAAGTTTAATCGGATGGTTCACCTTTCTGCCGATGTATTGCGCACGTCTCACCTTGCTTCGTTTTCGGCTTTCTAAGTAACTTATCTATTAAAATATCTGGTCCATGGTTTCCTTAGCTCTTTTAGCAAGTTGTTTACTTCAAAAACAGACCAAATTTTCTAATTTGTTGGTGTATTTTAGTTGTATTTTTGTTTCATATTTTATTGAGAAATAGTTTTGAATGAATATAAAACGAACTTTAAAAATAACTTCTTAAAAAAAAAAAATAAATAAAAATAGAAGACAGCAACAGGTAAGCTCCCTGTTTATTCTGGCACAGTTGTTCACGTACATACAGGCGATAGGCTTATGTTTACGTACCTTAATAAAATGAAGAAATAAATGAGTTTTATTTTTAATGTTTTCTCCAAAATAAAAAATCCTTTTGTTCAGCATTTACTTTACGTAATTCTAAAAAGGGAATAATGAACAATGAAGGATAGTAACAAATAATAAAATCACTAAAAATCTATCCGCCAATAATTCCGCAATTAATAAATAAACATATTATATTGTAGACTTGTAGGCCTACGCACGTTTTGATTTGTGAATAAAATTGAAATCTGAAATAGATTTGTTGAATTTCAAGTATTTCAAAAGTATTGTATGGCGGACAAATATTGTTCTCACTCACAATAATATGGTTATAGGCCTAAGTGATAAGTTACATCGTCACATCATCTGTGACTTCTATTTTCTTTTTCTTACTAGTTTCGGGGCTTATGTCTAAAAATCAGAGCTTCACTCATTAGAGGTCGTCAAAAAAGTAATGTTTTTTCGTAAATTTGTAATATTTTTACATATTTTTTACAAGTGAGAGTAAGATCTCAAGCAAACAATCAAAATTACTCTGCACAAAGGCCGATGCCAAACCAAAGTTTTTAAACATCAGTAAATACAAAAAATGAAGAATTTAACAAGTAAAACATTGTTGACAACCAGAATATTATTTCCATTCAAATTGCGTTAAATTCCATTTAATTTTGCGTTAACATATTTTTAATTTTCTGGGGATCCCCCAAAACCTGCTAGTTATTTTGCACACCTAGGAACAGGGGTTTACAGGTACCGGAACGCACCGGAATGCCGTTCCGGTACTGCTTTTTATTAATTTTTGTTTCAACGTTGCACTGGACCATTCACTCCCTCAATCACACTCATTCAACACTCGTTTCAGAATTTTACGTCCGCCAATCGCCAATCGAAAAATCTTCAAGATAGCACCACATTACAGTACGTTACGTTTATGCGAGCCAACTATAATAAAGTCTCAGCTAAAGTACACATTGTCCCTCAGCTCGGAATCGAGATGGAACAATTTGGGAGCACCACACACCCTTTTGCCAACCTCGTGGCATGCCATTGATGTTCGGCGAGCGCTGCGAACGATTGCAAATAAGAGACAGATGATTCAGAGTCGAAGTGGCCGAAAAGTTTAAAAAGCAGCGACGCTTAAATTTTTATATTATTACCTTCTTCTGAATGAAAAGGTTTATAACATATTGATGAGCTTATTGTAATCAAAATAATACCAAACATGATATAATTTGGACCACATTTAGTGATTAATACTTATCGAATAACTCATTTAATTTCACTATTAATTAATTAAAAAATAAATATCCCACATGAGATAACAACACGGAATACATACAAATACTGACAAGCGCCATCACAAATACAAGGTTGAAAGGCGCCCCGAAAGAGGAAAATATTCCAATTTAGGTAACTGAACATATTTAGCAGGTTGTCTGATTGCGTTGACTGAAAACAGTGACATGTGATTGCACCTGAACTCGTGCGCGCTTGCGACCGGTACATGCTACCTTTCGCAAACTGTCAAAAACCTGTGTTGTGTTCTCGTGATACGCTTGTGTTTAATTGTTTTTGAATAAGAAAAATAATTTCTTGATTACATAAAATGTGTTTAGGTTTACAGTCTTTTGTCGAGGATTTAAATTTCTGATAAAGGCTATTGACTAAAAATGAGAGACATTTTACCACGTTTTTGCTTAAAATAGTATGTGTCTCTCAAAATTGCTTAATGCTATATACAAGTACAAAAATAGTAACTTGTAAACATCCCCCCCTTTCCGTCACATCCGACAGCGTTCCGGTACTGGAAAAATTACGAGTAAACCCCTAGGAAGTGTTGCTCCCCCCGAGATGAGGTCCTGGATCCGCCACTGGTAAGCACACCCAGTTCTTCCCCAACCCACGAAAAAACCAGGTATACAAATACATAAGAAGACATACATATAAATTGTAATAGATCACTGATATTTATTC
>JAGFPH010005095.1:80895-94844 GCA_018207615.1 Philaenus spumarius
CAAAGCAATCGGATGGACGGTTTGGTAACGCATAAAGGACAAACATACAAACAGACAAACAGACAAACGTACAAACAGACGGACATACATTGAATTTTATATATATAGATTATCAACCGAAATTATTGATGAATTATTTATTATAATTTTATTTATATTATTGAACTATTATTGCTATTATTTGTTTTGTAATAATTATTATTATTTTTTATTGTATACTAGTTTTCAAGAGAGGATAAAACGTCCTCCGGAATTTGGCCACCATTTTCCAAGATGTCGGCCTAACATCAAAGTAGTGGGGATCGCGAACTTAGTACTTAGTATGTACATTGAAGAAAGAACACTATAAGAAGCGAAACCCCCATGTTATCAGAGGTAACACTTTTCAACAGTCGAAAAAGGCTATTTGGGGTCGAGGCCAACAGGTACCGCCAGCAGCATCGCCGCGCAGACTGTACCTTCTCTGTTGGGACTGTACCGTCGGTCGGTCGCGTCGTTTGTGAAGTTATTCTAATGGGTCGGATGTTTGGAAATTTGTAATTTGTATTTGTGATAGAGAACATTAATTAAAATTTTTTTTCATTAGTTCAAAAATTAACATTTTACTTTTTGGTTTTACTTTTAAAAATTCAGTAAACTCCGAAGCAATTTCTTCTGTAGTCTAATTTTTATTTACATAAAGCTAAAATTTGGAAAACCTGTTCTTTTAGTGTACTTTCAAGTTCAAAGAGTTTACCTGGATTTAGAAGTGCATTTATATTAAATCTTTAACTTCAAATTTTGTAAATTTTGTATGCTTGGTTTCAAGAGATTTGTAATATTCTACTTGTGTGTATGTGGTTTTCCAATGTATGTGTGTCAGGGGTGGATACAGGATTTAATTTTGGGAGGGGTCATAAGAATTCGAAAACAATATTTCCGAGAATTTAACAACAACGGGTCTGGGGCATTATAATATATATATATATATATATATATATATATATATAAACTCTATGAAATAGCTTTTTATTGCATTTCTAGGCCTTAAATATTGTCTTGAAAGAGCAATAATTTCTTGCAGATTAAAGAATAAAATAAACACTAATCATTGAAGAGTTAACAGGATACAGGAACGGTACTAAAATCAATAACTTCACAACACGATCAATAAATCCACTTTGTTTCTCTAAATTTACAACAAAGTAACACAAGCTTTCACTTATTGAAGTCATACAGTTCCATACGGAGGGGGCTCCGTAAAACAATTAGCCTAACCAATAGAGATTTTTCCTTTTTTATTGAATTTCAGTTTTAAAATTTGTTATAAAATAAAAAACATATCAGGCAAGGAATTTTTGCGCATTTTTTATAAACAAAAATAACAATATATTTTGACTTTTTGGATTATATTTGTTGATATTATAAAAATTTATGCATGGATCACGATATTTCCAACGAAACATTTGTAGAGAATTAAAAAACCTACAAAATGGTTTTTGAAAACCCCGATCGGACCGAGAAAAGTCGGAAAACGCTTAAAAATTACTATCCAAAAGTTCATATCTTTGTTAATTTATAATACTGTATTTATGGCAGATCTTTCGGAATATTATTGTTTAGTGTGTGTATTTCAAACATTCGGAAGATAAAATTTGTCGCATTAATAGTTTTTGCACAATTTCAGTATAAACAATTTAGACAATTATCTTGCATAATGCGGAGGAGAAGAGAACGGCAGGCTGCTGTTTCCGACACTACCACTGCCTCTCTTGCAAATTTACCATCGGCGTCGCTAGCAAATTTACGCGTTTTGCGCGCTATGTTCTGAAGCATTTTTATCATACTTTATCAACCTTAAAAAAAATCAAAGAGATAAGAATTGTAGATTTTAATTTCTACTTTCAGAATCCGTTTGGTACATTTAAATCGGGCTAATAATTTACCTTACCCATGCTAATTGTTTACATTACGCTCGCCCATTCCCTTATGCGAACAATAAGCGTACACCTAGTTATGGAACACCCAGTATAATAATTTCGTAGTCTATGTGTACCATACTTTGCTTTGAGTTATTTTAGTTGTTGCTTACGTGTTTGATTGTAAGTTTTTTTGTAATAATACGAGTATGAAGATTATTATTATTTATTTATTTATCTGTGGTCCCCCCCCCCCCCCCGAGTTCAAAATAGTGACCATAAAACTAAATCTTTCGGAGCGTTTTAGCAAAACTGTCACAAGTATAGCCAGCAAAACAATACTTTTTATAAGCTTTAAATATCCCAAAAGCTGTACTGAACAATCTAATACCTTATTTGAGAACGGCTGAAATTATCCGTTTGGTGTCAAAACATACTTAATTGTATTGCTATTTTACCTAAGTTTTTGCATATTTAGTTTTAAATATTTTACCCATTTTGTCCGATTTTATGAAATAAAGTGTTTATTTGTTAATTACTAACTGTTGCATGCATATTTAACATGTATCTTGTAGGCCTATGGGATATTTTCTCAACACAACAAGCTTTTATAATATTTCACAGTAATAGATTATCAAATCAAATTCAGGAAAACAATATGTTCAAATAATATTAATTGGAGATTTAAGATAATTTTTATACGGTATTTGACATAATTTTTGCATTGTTACAAAAAATCATTTACTACTTAAAATTGTTTTTATATTCATTAAAAATAAATATTAAATTTATGCCACACTTTATAAATGGGTTATTAAAAATATTATCAATAATAAATCTTTGTTCGACAGTACTGTAAATATAGTTGCAACGTGCGCCAAATATTGAAACATGTGCTTGCTACCTCCACAACGAAAACTAAATTCTCTACGTTGGGGATGATGAAAAGGAGAATTGAAAGTAGTTTGTACAAGGCAGTGCAAGAGGCAGATATATTCGCGGTCTGGTGGTGCGGCGAAATTTAAACTCTGTCTATAATGTCAGTTTCGTCTAGGGCGCTGCAAAAGACTGGTGGCGTTCCGAGTGGTTTCGATGTGAACTACCACGCAAGCGTCCGCTTAAAACCCATTAGGTTTCGCTTCTTATAGTGTTGTTTCTTCAATGGTATGTACCAAGTTTCATTTCTCCCCCATTTTTCCATGTAAAAGTACCTGTTGACCGGGCTATTATGGATCACTCGTCTTTATTAAGTGTATGTTGAAAGGAGAGTTGCAACTATTGATCTAAATCTAAATTAAAGTAGGTACATTTACCAATTTTGCAGAAAACTAGACGCTTTTTCTTTGGTATTTCGACAAATAATTCCTAATATGTTATAGAGAGGAAATGCTCACTATCCAAATTTAAATTGGGGGCTATGTTTGCAGATGTGCTTGAGAACAACAGTGTACTTTTGTTCGTAGGCTATACTTGAAGCAACTTCCTGTTTCTACCCTGCAATAGTCCTTACTGTACAGAATTGGAAGAGCTATAACTCCATTTAACGTACCATTATGATAATAAGTTTGTTGTCAAAAGCAATAAATTGTATTGGCACTACATTCGCTGCATCCGGCCTTCCTGGAACTATAGCTTCAATGTACTGCATATACTGTACAATGATCCACTTGTCTAAGCTCTTGTATTGTAGGTTTTATTTATATAAACACAGGAATGATTTGAATTGGAAGTATTACACAAGTAATATAGCAATAACATTTTCCACATGATTTAGTTTATTAATTTATAGCTTACTTGGTACAATGTAACAAAAGTCTGGGTATTTTATTTTGGCCTCAGATAAGGTAACACTGTTAACACTTACTAGTCGTTCGATGAAAATTAATGAAATAGTTGATGTCATATTTGGATTTCACATAATATGCATTTTTCTTCATTTTTCTCTTGAGCAACAAACACAGCTTTAAAATGTGGGTGGTCATCCCCTAAAAAGTATGAACATAAGACGTAAAATTAGCGAATTTTGTACATTTAAAATTGTTTTTATGAGCAGGGCTTAAACAAACTAAAAATATATTGTTTTTAATCTATATCTATATATAGGCTATATATATAATCCAAATACCACTCACTGACTCTTCTCTAAATCTCAAAAACCACCGAACGGATTGGAATGAAATTTGGTATGTAGCTTCCTCTAGGGCCGTAGGTGCTCGCTAAGAAAGGTTTCAAAAAATTCGAAATTTTAGGGGGGGGGGGGGGTAAAAGTTACGGAAAAAAAAAAACACCGAATGGATTGGAATGAAATTTGGTAGGTAGTTGGAGCAAAAACTACTTGATACAAATACGAAAATTGAAAGGTATATTCTTATGGGATCACAGACGCACACTAAGAAAGGATTTTGCAAAATTCTTGTGAATCTTTTTTTCAGTGCGAAGTACCGGTACTTAAAAGCAGCAGTGATCATTACAAAGCTAGTTTTTACGTAGTGAGCGGAACGAAGCAGCCCGTGAGCCGAGGGTGGAGGCTAAGGTACAAATATATTTCGTATAACTGGTAGCTATTCAGCGCCTTCGTGAGTAGACCAATTGATGTAGTGCCATCTCGTCCAAGTGCTATCTCGTCCAACACCCTATTTCCTAGAAAAGAGTGCCATCTCGTCCAGCTCAGTTTTACAGTTGAATAAGGCATGTCGCACACTGGATCCGCTCCGTTCCGTCCACTCCGCTCCGTCCTTTCCGCCAAAAATCGAAAACCATGTAATCAAATGTGGAACTGCACATAGCATCCGCTCCGTCCGTTCCGTCCGCTTCCGCCACTTTTCGAAGAGCAAGCGATTTTTGGCGGAAGGTCGGAAGGCCGGAAGCGCCGCGCATGCGCAGTGTACAGATAGACAGAGTTGTATTGTGCAATTGAACTCGGGCGGTTCGACACGTGTTCGCAGTGCTGTGATTGTTAATTATTTTAAGAATAATAAAAATACTACCATTTTAAAAGTAATAAAAATAAAGTCTTTATGTTTGGTACACTTCTAACAGTACCATACAAAATTTGAACTCCTTGTCTTATCTATTTCTTAGTGAGTTTTTATAAAAAAACAAAATGGCCGATTGTGACTAAATTAAGCAGCAAAAGAGTTGCTGAACATTTTTCATTTATTTTAATGCATAGAATATGATTCTGTATTGCGAGCTAAGACTTTTTGACAAACTTACTACTCCCATAGTCATAAGAAATATTTTATAAATTAACTTAATGTAAACACCAGAAAACTATAAACTGAAAAAATTATGGTTTTCAATTTACTTATAACATGGTTTTCAATGAAGTTTTAAAACGAAGTTATTACTCTATGATGTGGGTTCTTATCTCACAGCCAACCGCTCCTCTGGTGATATGCTTCTTCTAAAGTTTGTATGACGTTTTTGAATTGTAGGTTCTATGATGTGTAATAGCTCTATAAACTTTTCGTAACTCATACGAAAATATCGAAAAAATCTTTGTCATTTTTCAATCTTGAAAATAGCGTATGATACTCGCCCTCACTAGCCCGTGCGGCATTAATACTGTGCACCCACAATCTTCTTTTTTCCTTGATACTTGATCATCCTCTTCTGCAGCTATTGCCAATGCTATTACAGCAGTTTCTTCGTCGCTACTGCTGGAACTCATAATCACACAATGGAAAAAGCCGACACAAAGAATTTACATGCGAACAATGACAGTGTGTTTTGTCTAATGGCGGTTGGCGCTAAATATTAACGATAAAATTGAGCGGACCGGACGGAACGAGCGGACGCAGTGTGTGAGAAAACTGCCGGAACTGAGCGGAGCGAACGGAACGGAGCGGATCCAGTGTGCGACAAGCCTAAACCATTAATTAGTGCCATCTCGTCCAAGTGAAAACTTGACAAGGGTTGAGGAAGGCAATGCAGGTAGCCTGTGGTTGTGCGCCCTCGCCTAGCACCCTCACCGCTCTCCCACCCCTTTGTTTACTTGTGGACACTGCCAATTTAAACCTCATTTATTTTGCAATTTAAAACAAGCAAATTTATACTGTTTTAGCACGTTGGAATTAGAATAAATTGGGCCTGATTTAACAATTTATTTTGTCAAAAAAAAAGGTAAACTTGGCAAAGATGGATAAATTCTAATAGTCAATTTTGTAATGTAGGCCTGGCTCATTTCTGAAACATAGTATTGAGGTTAAGTTAATGCTGCAATAATTTGTACTATATTAGGCTTGGTTTCAAAACTTTAATTGACAGAAGATAGAAGATAGAAGAACTAGGACTAAAATCGTAATGAAAGCCTATCACGTTTCTAAGCCATGTATTTGAGGCTATAATTAATCTTGTAATTATTGTTAATATATTTAAACCTGGTTTCATAATTTTACAAACCTATGTACAAACGAGACAAAGATTAACGAGATTCTTTAGCGAATTTCCTAACTGCGAGCGAAGCGAAGCTTCCAGGGGCAGAGCCCCTAGTTTTATTATTACAAGACATTCTATCACATCATTTAATTTTGTATTTAATTTGCATTAGACTGTATTAATCGGCCTTTTTAAATGTGTTTAAATAACATCTGCAATTTAATTGCCATGATTTATAATTTTTCTGACTGACAGTGAAAATAATGACAGTGTTTAACCATTAAAAATATAGTGGAATGTTTTCTACAAATTCCAATATAAACCAGAGTTTAAAAATGTATTAATAAATTCAAAATCATAAATAATACTTTTTGAATTACCAATAAAATAGAATACACCTTACTGATATTGCAATACAATGGTAATTTCCAAACAATTGCCAATTTATATTCAACGCAATACAAACATTCAAAGTAGGATACACACTTTATTGCTTTTGATTGCCTAAAATAATACTTATCCTACTGTGAGTAGCCTATAACTAATGTAAATAATGATAGTTAAAAAAAAATATAATAATAAATTACCATTTAGTAGTCTTTTAAATGAAATATTGCTTACTATAGTATTATATAATATAAATGTTACGCCATAGAATTGTAAACGTTATATGTAGGCCTAATTAATTTATAAAGAAAAATCTTAAATGTAAAAATAAAAATATCTAGATATAAAATATTAGTAATTCTGTATGACTAACAGAAAACAATACATTTTCCCGTAAGCTTAAGTAGGCCCTAATTAATTTGTTTGTTATATTAGGCGATGATAACCACCTAGGATTTTCGCCTTTATAAAAAAAAAATTGTTATATTCGAAATATGCATCAGTGAAACTATACATCATATAAAATTAAGGGATGTTTTTTTAAAGCACGATACAAATTTAACTGAAATACCAACTTGTTTTCTGTTATTCACAAAAGTATAGTAGTTCTGCACAAAGCATGTTACAGAGCAAATTTAATATTGTACAAGTATTATAGGCCTAACTTACTTCAAAATTTAACTTTATAAGATGGCGTTGAGCTAACACATAATTTACTGTCAACTACCAGACATCACCAATATACTATTATAAAACAATTAAATAAATTGTATAAGTAATAATATTTAATTGTATTTAATATACTAAAATGAATGGTTTCCGAGTAAATTGGATGTAAATCACGTTTTCCCACTTTTGAAGTTTTTGTCCTTTTTTAGCGCGCTCTAGCGGCTATATAGTTGATCGTAGAAATACATGCCTCGTACATAAAATGTGGAAAACATAAACGTGACAAAAATTTAACTAAAATTAAACCTTCCTCTATTTGTCCTTTTTTTACGCGTTAGTACGAAGTGCATGTTTTTGCTGTTTTACGCTATGAAGAGCATCATTTAAAGCATCAATTTATTTAAGATGGTTAAATATTGCTTTTCTGGCATCAGTGAAGTGTATAAATACTATATTTATAAAGAATAAAGTTAATGTTTGTGTATTTATAGTAGTTTCGATTGACACGCTAAAGTAAACAAATACCTTGCTGTTTTACAATGTATAGAAGACACTTAATAAAAAGAATTAAACGTTCTAATAGTTTTTGTAGACCTGTCAAGTAAACAATAGCCAATGACTACATATCAATATACATATATTCGTGCAATTTGGACGAGATAGCACTTGGACGAGATGGCACTTGGACGAGATGGCACGACACCGACCAATTTCCCAAAGAGTTAGTTGAAACCTTATTAGTTAAACCCTATTGATTCCTATTTCTGGAGATCTATCTGGTCGATGATGCGGTTTGATTTAAATGAAAGAAAATGTTGTCATTATTATAAACAAATTAACAAACGCCATTTTTATTTCATCGGTATAAGGTCGATTTAAGATTTTATCTTTTTTGGGTTTAGGTTAAAATCCTATTGATAAATATTTCTGCAGATCTGCGTGAACGATTTTCGTGTCGTTGGTTTTAAATGAAATAAAATGTCATTACTATAAACAAAGAATCAGTTATTATTTTAAACAGCAACACGTTAAAAAAAGAAAAAAAAAGAAAAAAAGGCATTATTTTTTTATAAAAACGGCTCTAACGATTTTGATAAAATTTGGCTTATTTGTAGCCCTTAATGTACACTACCATAAGCAAAAAACCGCATCTTTCTAAAAACTTTCGTCTAGCTCATAATAATAATAATAATTACTAATTTTTGGGGTTTTTTGGCCAAAAAGGGGATTGTTTTTCAAAAAATTTCAAAACCTTTTTTCATGCATCTAAACAGGCCTAATTGACATGTTTGGTGCAAATTTGTTCGAAATCGATCGAATAGTTTTCTCTCAGCTAATAATAATAATATTTATTAGTTACTCTTCTACTTTAATTTATCCCTTCTACTTTAATGTGTACAGAATTATTATATAAGTAAGGTATAAACAGTATAAACAAGCAGTGCCAGATTTTCGCTAGGCCGAGGGCCGCCAGCTGAAGGGGGGCCGCACGGGGTAAAACATAATTATATATTTTTTAAGGATGTACTCGCACTTGACCGGTAAAGACGGACATAAAATGTTAGCCTTATTTGTACTGTGATTATTCAATCATCCAGATTTTATGCGGATTTTATTTTAGTCCTTTTCAAATCTGTAGTACTGGTATCGATTAATCTGCAATTTTTGGAAGACTAGCTGAAGACGTCTCCGGAGACAAGAGAAAACACCGGAGAGACAGTCGGCCGAAAATGTTTCCGCATACAAGTCTGCAAGTGTGGACGGGGCTTTAAGGGGGCGCTACCCTGTTCGCCATATTGAATCTGATTCACATAAGAGCAATGCTACAGAATAAGTAATTTTTCCCCCGTTAATTCGTGGAATAAATTAAAAAATTTAGTTTCATTTTGAAGGTCTGTCATATGCGGATGTTGATTGCCGAATACATTTAAAAAACCCGTTTTATTGTTTTCATAAACGTAAGATATTTATAGTAAAAAATAGCAAAATTTATTAATTTTTTACTCAGTTGCAAAAAGAGATATTGCAAAAAACCTTAGCAATCAACACCCAAATTCTATTTTACTTTAAGAAAAAAATATAGCTTTCGTTTTTTGACGAAAACAACACAAAAATGTGCTTAATAGTGAAGGTATGTTTTAGTTATTTAACATTGAAATTAGTACCCAACTTCGCCGTTTTGAATGTAGGGAGCCGAGCCGTGACGCGACGATGAGATTGTGGTGCAAGCCACCATGGCCTACGCCGCGTCATTTTGGGGTAATTTTGAGCTGGATGTGGGGTAAACGGAATGTGTACTATTGGCAACTATGGGCGGCGGCCGCATGTCACTCAACAGTTGTATTTACGCCAGACAGTTGAGGTTATGTTTTCATTTTTGAAAGTGTCAAAAACCTAAATTAAGTGTTTTTGAATTGTTTCGATAATTGTTACCTTATTGTTTCGACAATTTAAACCTAACGTTTAGATAATTATTTGTTACTTATTCGAGGGTATTTAAAAATATGTATATATTACTGTATCATATAGCCTATACAAATTTTAAAGAGCTTTAAAATTATAATCACGCTTTTTATGCCACAAGTTTTATTTTTGTCTGTGATCAAGTAAATTATAAAGTACATGAGGGGGGGGGAGGGGCTCACAGAAAACTTGGAGCAGGGCCTCAAATTATGTACATACGGCACTGTAAACAAGGCTAGAATAAATTAATTATACATTCGTGGGGTCACACAGTTTGGCCTAATATTTTCTCTGTGACGGTGGAGACCATGGAATTCGGCGACACATCGTTTAGTATTGCAACGTGCCTTTACACACTGCAGTTTGAGTTTATTTTAGTTTAGGTAGCACACACTGCCTGAGTGGAACACATAACCTATATATTACAATTTAGGTCTTCTTTCACAATTTAGTTGCTTTACTTTCGGACCTAGACGAGAGGAATGGAGCTTTGGTCGCCATTTTAGGGAATACTTCGAAAACTTCATATCATAAAATACTTCAAACATTTTTTTAAGATCCTCAAATAAGGTCCTTTCAAACTATCCAACTCACAAACGTACTGTATCATCAACCTTTGGCTTCTTAAAATATATTGTAAAATGTTTAGGCCTACAGGTGACAGGTGTCTCATAAAAAACTTCACCAAGTTATTCAGCAGGTAAAAACTAGCAAATAATACAATGCAACTTGTTAGTAATCTTGCTTAGTTTAGAAGTTGTCTGTATGTGTGTTTTTGAAATATCTCACGAGCGGTTCAAAATAAATTCATAAAACTCAGCATGAAAGATAACATTGGTTTACGCAAATGTGCAAAATTTAATTTCGCAGTTATCCGTTTTAAGATGGTGACGGTTCAAACTGTTCAAATTTAAATGTTTAAGCAACTAAAGATTTTACAAACAAAATTTAAGATACAAAAAATGTAAATAATTTAAAGACAAATCCAACGGTGTAACACTTTTGATCGTCGAGTTCTCACTTTTTAATTTGAAATCCGTTGTAATAAAGCTAGCTTATTCTTTATTTATAAGATAAATTAATATTTATCTAATTTTACATTTAATTATAACCCTCGGTGTATTTAGACTAATACACTACTCTTATGAATTTGTTTTTAATAATCACGGAAAACCACTTATTATTACTGCAATTGCTCAGTTATCCTTAACTCAATGATATGATAAAAAGTAATATACCGTTGGATTTGTCTATAATATTTTTGTACCTTAACATTGTTTCGTAAAATCTTTAGTTTCTTAGATACTCGACTTTGAAATGTTTGAACCGCCGCCTTCTTGAAACGGATACCTTGATCAAAATTAAATTTTGCACATTTATGTAAACCAACTTGATAAAAATTAATTCTGAGTTTCATTAATTTATCTTAAACCGTCCATGAGATAATAATATTTGTTTAAACACACAATCAGAAAGACAACTTAGCAAACAAGGACACAAGTTATATTGTAGGCATATTATTTGCTAGTTTTGACCTGCTGAATAACACGGTAAAGTTTGGTAGAATGGTTGCTAGACATCCTGTATAATATATTTTATTATTGGAATATACTGGTGTTGTCATTCTTATGTATCTGTGTCAAATTTCAGTTTCATAACTTTATTCGTTCCTGAGGAATTTGATTGTGAGATAGACTTTTATTAAAAGGGATCCGTTTGTCCTTTTTTAAGGTAGGCCTATGGATTCATAAAATAAAGTGCTCTTATTATTAAACTGGTTGTATAACCTTAAAAAAATTTGGGAAACGGTTGACCCTAAAGGCCATCCATGTAACTTCCCGCTAAGTTTAATTACAACAAACACTATTTTTGGAAATTTTGAACTGCCATAACTTTTGAATGAATCAACCGATTTGTATGCGATTTGCGGCAATCGATGCAGTTTTTTAAGTCCATTGAAAGAATCAACAACAAAAATTTTTCAGATGAAAAGTTTCGGAGAAATTGAGGAAAAACACTTTTTTTATTTTCTTTCGTTCACGATATCTCGCGAATGAATCAACCGATTTTTATGCTATTTGCGGCAATCGATGCAGTTTTTTGAGTCCATTGAAAGAATTGACAACAAAAATTTTTCTGATGAAAAATTTCGGATAAATTGAGAAAAAACACTTTTTTTTATATTCTTTCGTTCACGATATCTCACGAACGAATTAACCGATTTTGACCGGACTGGTAGCGATCGACGTCGCTTTTCAAGGTTAAAAGCTGATTAGATTTTGGAATTGATCGGTAAAGCCGTTTAAAAGTTATTCCAAAAAAACCTGATTTGAAACATTTTTATTTCTTAGTTTTTTCGAAATTTCTCAGAACCTACCGGCCCGAATTAGTTGAAATTTTCAGGAAATCTAAGTTTGATGGAACTATTTAGAACGCCGTTTAGCCCTAGAACCGGCAATGTTAACGAAAATGGATTTTTTGGCGTGTGCAAGCATTTATTCAAAAATTCGCCAAAAATAGTAAATTAACCCCAATCCAAAAGTGTTCCATAGCTTTTTTGTAGAGAAAGGTTCAAAGAATTCGTATATGCCAGTAAAAAAATTATAGATGTAAAATTTAGAAAGTTATTAGCTCAAGAAACAAAAAATGTTCAGTTACGAAAAATAAAAGTTCAACTTTAAGTCTACATAAAAAGTAGTAAAAATTTTTTGTAATTTTTTCCATAAATGTAAAAAAGTTTCGTAATTTAGTTCTAAATAGAACTGTATAAAAACATTTAACATTTTCAAATTTCTTATTTTGAAAACACGAGATTTTATGTTCTTACTACAAGTCTGCTATAAAAAGTATGCCAAGTTAGAAACGTAATTTACTAATATATGCTGTGCCCAAAAATAAAATTTTATTATAACAAAGTGTAGAGAATAAATCAAAGAACTGAACTGTATACTTGTAAATTATCTTTTCATAAAAGTGTTTGACTTAGAAGTATTTGAATAACAAAAGTTAGAAAAATATAGTAAACTCTCGTCTGTACAAGATGCGTGCGCATTCTCGTATGTCTGCCTATGTTATAAAAGTCCGTTACGCTACAGATTTGAACGTTAGGTGAGACCTTATTAGCAGTCACTTTCCCACGGTCCTACACAATAAACTGTTCAAATATAGCATATTTGGTTTACAGGGGAAGTTAGCTTGAAGAATTATCTTTACAAAGATACCAAACTATCTATAAAAAACGATTGAGGTCATACAGAAATCACGTGAAATAAATAACGCTGTTTATTGGTTAGAAAACTGACCAATTGCAAGCGTCTACAAAACCACTTCTAACTTCAATATTATTGGTCCGATTTTTGATTGGAAAAAAGTTTTGGATAGGGGAAATTGTGATGAATCCATCGATACATAGACTTAACTAAGACAACCAACTGGGCGGGTTTTAGAGATTGACAAAAATTGAGTAATTTCGTTATGTTTTGTATGAATTTTCGGGCGCCGATTGATTTGTAGAAAACTAATAAACTGCAACGATGATTACGTACGTAAATATACGTTTTAGAAAGAAATTGTAAATACAAAAAATAAAGTTTGAAACATTACCTTTCCAATGGTGTTTGTCTTTTTGAGATTGGAAGATTTTTAGTGGGTCAAATATTCAATACAATTACGCGTTACAAATGTGTTGTCATGATCGCACGTTTCGTGCGATCTGCCGGTTCTAGGGTTTGATCTAATCGGTTAAGCCGTTCAAAAGTTATAAGCGGGTCACATACTTACATACACACACACATACATACAGACAGGGTGACACCCTCTCGGGAGTGGTCAGGGAAGATTCCTAGGACCTCAAAACCTCGAGATCTGATGAATACTCGATTTTCTAAAAACGGGGTGAAACCAATAACTTCCCGCTAAAAGAAAATTTTCAATTTTCTTTTAGCGGGAAGTTAAAAATAATATAAATACATCAGTAATGAGTCACATGCCTCCAGACATTCGACCAAATCAGTATCAACTTGCTAGTTTCCTCTATTTGCGCATACATATAGAGGGCTGTTACTTTTGTAACATAGTGTTTAGGGCTGTTACTTTTGTAACATACTGTTTAGGGCTGTTACTTTTGTAACATAGTGTTTAGGGCTGTTACTT
>JAGFPH010005096.1:0-19514 GCA_018207615.1 Philaenus spumarius
AAATGGACATTGTACGTCCTCATTTCGTAAGTTGTGTTAAAATAGTTTATTTGCTGATGCCTCTGAAATGGACACTGTGCTTCCTCATTTTGTGAGTTGTGTTAAAATAGTTATCTTGGTAATTCCTCTGCAATGGACATTGCGCTTCCTCATTTTCTAAGTTGAATTAAAATAGTTTACTTGGTGATACCTCTGAAATGGACATTGTGCTTACTCATTGTGTAGGTTGTGTTAAAATAGTTTACTTGGTAATACCTTTGAAATGAATATTGTGCTTCCTCATTTCGTAAGTTGTGTTAAAATAGTTTACTTGGTAATACTTCTAAAATTGATATTGTGCTTCCTCATTTTGTAAGTTGTGTTAAAATAGTTTTCTTGGTATTACCTCTGAAATGGGCTTTGTACTTCATCATTTCGTAAGTTATGTTAAAATAGTTTACCTCTGAAATGGACATTGCGCTTCCTCATTTCGTAAGTTGCGTTGAAATTATTTACTCGGTGATACCTCTGAAATGGACATCGAGCTTCCTCATTTTTAAAGTTGCGTTATTTTTATCTTGTCACGTTTAAAATTAAAATCTAAAAAAATAAAATAAACAAGATTGTTTATATTTATGACAGTTTTCACCTCTGCCGGTATCCTCATGACTGCTTTCTTTTTATTTTTGTGTTGTTTCAACTCTTTTGTAACTAAACGTAAATATAACTTTACGAAATGTACTAAAAGTCAAATGCAGACAGCTTGTATTTCTTGATATCAAAGTTACAGACTGTGTTGACATTTCCGAACGTCCTGTGAATTGGAGTGTGAAGTGTTTGCTGAATGTCAGAACACTTCGCAGAACACTTTAGTGGAATTACTTATCTGCAAACTATAAGAGTACGTTGCATATTTATAGGTCAACGTATTTCTGTAAGCGTTTTCCAGATTCGTTCTTACCTATTTAAATAATATGTAACTATTACTCGCATGCACTGCTGAATGAAATGAAATGAAAATAGTTTATTCTGATTTTTTAGCGAATTTCAATAGGAAAAATGAGCTACTAAAGTGGTCCTTATGGTAAGACCTAAGGTCGGGAGTAGCAAAGGTCTGGGACCGATCATGGTCCCCAGAACACGTTTTATTATTCATTAAAAATTATATATATATATATTCGATGGTGGCATGCTATTAGGGAATTACCAAAATTTTTTACATTTTTCAGTAGGTAGATTTTTCTATCTATTAATCACAAATATTATAGTATTTTCTTAACAAATGTTACCATGAGAAATGCAAGTTTTTTATTAAAGAAAAATTTAACACATTGAAGATAAATAAAACAAAACATTTTATTTTAATTAAATTACCAAAAGAGTACGTTAGTTATTTTGGTTATTTCCTTATAGCATACCAATATTAGTAAACAATGTGGTTATACCCAAACTTAGTTTGGATATTCCCTTTTGGTTTAATAATTTCAGGTTTCATCTTTAAGTTATTCCATAACGTTCCCGTTTGCTTTCTCACTTTCTGCTCACATCTACACTGTTGTTTATAGTTCACAAAATGAAACATTCCTTGGTTTTCTTAGTTATTTTATTAAATTTTCAAATTATATAAAATTTCGTTTTTTTTAGTAAATATATATATATATACATACAAATACCTTAGTAAAATTATGCAAAACAGCTTGGCCGGAGACCAGATATCTAGTCATATCCCGTCAGCTTGGAAGCGAGCCAACCACCGTTTGCTTTACTTCCGCCCTCCAACCCTTAAACCACAGATATGATTAGATATCTGGTCTCCCTAGCCTATATTCGAACCCAGCATCTTCTGATCAGGAAGACGCAACGTTATCCACTAGGCTAAGGCTTGATTAAAGAAAACTACTTGCTTCAAATATAAGAGGAGGATTTTACCGTCTGCAGTTACGAGGCCTTCGGCTGGGATGCAAACTCGCAAAGCATGTGAGCGAATTAAATCATTCTAAAATCGTAAGTCGCAAGGTCAATGTACAGAATTTGCTGTATCCGGGGCTGGAGGCTGAGGTACTAACAAATCCTACACGGAGGAACCTATTCCACATCTTTGTCAGTAGACCAATTTCCCAAATAGTTGGTTAAAACCCTAAGACATATAAAGTTAATTTTGTAAATTCGCTCAACTCACGTGAGCGGTTCAGCTGCATGGTCAAATTATTTTTCATTTTAAACAGGTATGAAATTAGCAAAAGTCAATACAATCATTGTACCATACATAAAAGATCTACTGACCAATTCCAAAAGGCTAATGTCGCAGTTTTTTTATTCCCCAACTATATAAAATGCCTTCGCTTTAATTCATTTTTATATAACGGATTTTAATTTAGTTTTAGTCAACGATCTTAAGGAGATAGGCAGCTTGTTGAACTATTTATAATGTAGTTAGCTGTGGGCAGCATATTTTGCTTCACATAGATAAGCTTGCAAGACGTACAAGAAATGCATTGTCGTAATATACAATTTGGAAAAGCTAGATTTGCATGACTGCTTGATAGGTAAGGCACATTTACTTCTTATTTATTCATTTTACTTAACAAAATGGTATTAATAACCCAATATATGACGGTTAAAATAGTGTTGCCACAGAGTTCTTTTGGAAAAGACCGATTTTCATCAATTAAGCGGACAAGGCAATGGAATTAAGCTACTCTTGCCTTCCACTTCAAACGTGGACACATCCTGATGTTTACTTATTGTTTCTTAGAGGCGAAGTTTAATAGATTGAATCGTGTCGAATAAAGATTGCTTTATGTTGTGTAACATGATTTACAACGTGTTATAACGTCTCAACCCTTTCAAACCACCACTTTTGAAACGTTTTAATAATAATCTATTTATGTAAAACTAAAAATCCCCTCACTGTTTATAATATAATTATTTCATCATTTCATACCTAAACAATCGTGACCCTTATTACACGAATTTTGAAAATAATTATTAATGTAAGTTTTTGAAATGAACATTTAAAAATGAAGTTTTTATTTTTAGCGTCAGAACGTTTAAGTATATAGAATAAACATTATCATAAATAGTGAAATATAATTCATAATGTTTTATCCCCTTTTGATTCTTGAAAATCATCCCTTATGAAACAAATTGTTTAATAGTGCATTATAAATTAATTAAAATTCCTTGGCTGTTTATAATATTATAATGTATTATGAAATGCAACTTTTCAACCATCAACAGACTAATCTCTCGTAATTAAAATTAATCGCCATGTCTACTTAAAATTGCCCAATGAAATTATTTTGAAGTAAAAGGGAAAACTAATGTTTTCTTTTTTATTATGTATATGTGTTTTTTTAGCATTATATGTAAACTATAGTATACTGTAATATACAGTATGCATATGTAAATTATAATTAAATTAAGGAACACTGGGGTAGCTGGAACCCAGGGCTATAGAATATAAGGGCTGGACCACTTCTTTGATGTTGACGCTCGCCGACTGTCCCAAACTTCCTCTCGCTCCCCTCCTATGTGACGTCACTCTGGTACCATGACACGCCGCGTAAGCACGGTTCGCCTTAGCTCTCACGTGTTATTTGATAAAAAGTTGCAGACGATAATTCTTTAAAAAATTATGCAATACACAAAATCACATAGATTATATGTTTACCAAGTTTGGTGAATATTGAGTAATTATTTTGTTCAGTACAAGTGTTTAAAGAAGATATATCATTCTGCGAGATTTTCGCCTTTTGATGCATATTTAAAGCTAATTTTCTCGGAGAGGTATTCCACAAATTTCTTGAAAAATGTATTCAATGCACACAATCATCTAAGTTATATGTTTAGCGAGTGTGGTTAATATTGAGCAATGATTTTTTCAGTACAAGTGTTTAAAGGAAGTATTTAATTCCGCGAGATTTTCGCCTTTTTTACGCATATTCAATGCTAATTTTCTCGAAGAGGTATTCCACGAATTTCTTTAAAAATTATACAATATACACAATCACTTAAATTATAGGTTTAGCAAGATATTTATTTATTTAATGTTACGTTGCAGACGAGATTACTTTATGAAATGTTACCAAGATTATCATGTAATATTGTCTGCAGTGTTACTTGAATATTCCAAGAAAGACTTTTACCAACAAAGTACATTAGATCAAACATTTTCAGAATGATGAGATATAAATAAATAAATATATAATATATAAATAATAATAAAATTTAAACTTAGAGCACCGGTAATTATTGATAACTTAAAATTTAAAAACAACAAATTTTAAGTAATCAGCTTCAAATTAAAATAAACATTAAAAAATATTATTTATTTAATGTAAGAGTTGCAAGCGAGATTACTTTATGTTGAAAAGTTACCAAGATCCTCAAGTAATTTCTTCTGCAGCTATAATAAAGTTAAAATGTTAAAAAAAATCTTTACTAGCAAAATGCATTTAAAATTGTCAGAATAATTAGATAAAAAATAAATATATAATATACAAATAATTATAATCAAATTTAAACCTAAAGTAATCAAATTATTGATGACAAAAATTAAAAAAATAAAACATAATTTTAAGTTAAACTTCTAGACTAAATTAAATTGCAGTATCAATTTAAATTTAAATAGTTCAATTGTTAAAATTCAACTATTAAATTAAGTATTCCCTAAGGCCTAGGGAAGGAAAATTTCTATAAAGCAGTTTTATTTTATTTTTTTAATATTTTATCTCAGCAGTAAATATTATGTCATGTGCATATCTGCATATAAGCTACTCATTATGTATAAGTATTTATAACTTTTATGTGTTTTATTTTATAAGTATTATGCATGTTTTATTAAACTGCAGTATGACATTCAAGTTTTGATGGTTTATTTTAATAAATACAATTACTTTCAATAATGTGACACATTTTGTTCAATTTCGTATTTAGTTTTCAGAAATGTTTCAGAGAATCAAATTAAAAGTATGCTAACATTAGTACACTACAACGGTTTATTACCTACAAATTAGTTTTATTGTAACCCAGTCTTCTTCTTACATCTTTAGACTATTTATTTACAGTCTACTTATTGCTTTGTCTAGTGTCAATACTAAAATTAAAGAAGAGCGCTTCATCAAAATGTTACAGGTTTGCTAAGAAATTGAAATTATTGTAGCAAAGAATACTAATGAGAAGTGGTGGGAATGGAGCAGTAGTTACCACCGTGACGTCATCACAGTGGCAGCATGGGAACGCTTTCCTTGGCGGACTGGTCTAGCCCTTGTATTCTATAGCCCTGGCTGGAACCACTAATTTTGATAATGTGACTTTCTCCTCTCACGTACAATTAAGTTTCCACAAAAATAATTGAAATTTTAGTGGCGAGTTCAGTGAGGCATGTCTAATCAATGGTGTCAGTTTGAATAAGATTGCTTGAATAATCTATTCACAAGAGTTTTTTTAGACCTCTAAGGTTAGACCCCAGACCACAGGGGCAAGTGGAACTCGTGGGCTTTTTTTAGTGAGATATGCCTAATCAATGGTGTGAGTTTGAATGAGATTGCTTGAATAATATATATTCACAAATCATTTGAGTTTCCATTGCAACAACCAACAAAAAAACATGGTCATGAAGGTAATTCAATCAATACACTTTTGCAATAACAATAACAAATATCCCTCCCCTGTATCTTGTAGACGCTCCAGTTGTAATAAATATTGCAAGAAACCACTTGAATAGGTGTCAATAATGGAGATAGAAGAAAAAAAATTCGACCACGCAGCTGAACCGCTGACGTGAGTTTTGTAAGTTTCCAAAATTAAGTTTATAATCTTAAGTTTTAGGGTTTCAACCAACAATTTTGGAAATAGGTCTATTCACGACGATGCTGAATAGCTGCAAAATGGTTCGCACGCTATTCCGCATATTGGGAGTATATTGAATACACAAAGCATTGCGTATTTCACACGCCTTTCCGCAATTTGGGATTATATTCAATACACAAAGCATTGCGTGCTTCGCACGCCAACCCCCGTGTTGAGAGTATCTTCAATACACAATGCATTGCGTGCTTCGCACGCTAACACCACGGTAGAATCCACCGCAGGGCTTTGAACCGGGTACTTTTATGATATTTTACGTTTTGGTAGATTTTGGGGAAACCAAGCGAGCTATAAGGTCGCGTAAAAAAACAAAATGTGCAGAATAACATCCTAAATGTATATTTGTAGAAAAAACTGAAATACAAATTCATTTTCGTAGGAAAAATCTTAAAAAATAGTTAATTCAAAAAACGTGCTTCCTATTGTTGGATTTTTTTGGCTAACGAACACGTTCGAGCGACGTAGACAACCAACATGTGTACCAAATTTGAACCAAATTGGACTTAAAATGCGGCCGCTATAGTGCGAACACATATATACATATAAATATATATATGATTTTAATAACACCTCAAAACGTGTTCTGGGTATCATGATCGGTGCTCATTTGCTACTCCCGACCTTGGGTCTTACCATAGCGGCCACTGCAATACCTCATTTTTCCTATGGAAATTCGCTAATAACCTCTACTCTGATCAGAGTGAAATGAACAACATCGTGTACCAGCCTCCCAAGCGCCTCAAGTTCTCTCTCTACATTAAGTTGCTCTGTATTATAAGATATTTTCCTTTGAAAAACCCAATGGGTTCCACTTACAACGGCTTACCTTATTTTTAATACACTATACTATATTACAAATACATTACATACATAATATACTGGGTGTAGAAAAAGTTTTGATACGGTTTAATATTACGTATATAAAGCAACTTTTAACGTAGAGGTGATTGAGGAATCTACTCTATGTAAAAATACTACTTTATTAAGATTTCAAAAATGTATCTTCTATCTTGGATCCGCCATTTTGAACGTAATATTGTTTTTTTTTTAGTGGGAAGGTGGTCATGTGATACATCACTTCGATGTAGAATCTCAAGATAAAACCAACGGTGAAATTAGCACATCCACATCTTTAACCGATTAAAAATGGAGGCCAAAAAACAACGAAATCGTGTTTTCAACTAACTTACTGTCAACTAGGTTCTATGTAGCGGTGTGACGACAAAAGTAGAACCTTATCTAGTGAAACAGTGACAAAGATTGTAAACTTACAGTCAACTGGAAGTGGATTTTCCTAAATCAGTTCAATCAATGTTTAGAAGAGTTTTTATCAGTTTCAAATGTTGGCAGTTTTCAAAGTTTTAAATTGCGTTCTATTTTAATCGTGAAAGTGGGCCGATAATTCATTTCACAATCGTCCGTAGTCGGTTCTGATTTGCATGATGGTGTGAAATATCAATTTATATGCAAATACCCCTTAGTGGGAGCTTGTTGACATATGTAAATTAGACAGTCTGGCAAGCCGGAGGGAAAAGTTGTAAATCATATTACTTTCTATATGCAGATGGGTATGCATATAGATGTTTTGCGAACATGGTGTATGGATGCTAAATCCGAAGACATGCACTACCAGATCACTATAACCATTTGGTGGCCGGTAAGAATGTATTATCAAAAACAGCTATGTCGATTTTGAATATAACTTGCTTAAAATAATATAAGGTTATGATACATATTTTGTTATTGGAAATGTGTGATGTTTGAATCTTCCGTGGGATTCAAAGAGCTGTTAGGAGTTCATATTTTATTAACTGACTGCATCTAGCAACTACTGTAAGTTTAAATGTACATTTTAAAGCATGACAAGGGTGTCTTTTTATAAACGTAGGATTTTTTACATTTTGTTTTTTTACGCGACCTTATAGCTCGTTTGGTTCCCCCAAAATCGATCAAAACCTATATGGTGAAATGCCATATAAGGCACCCTGTTCAAAGCCATGTGGCGGATTTTACCGTGGGGTTGGCGTGCGAAGCACGCAATGCATTGTGTATTGAAAATACTCCCAATATGCGAAATGGCGTGCGAAGCATTTTGCAGTTATTCAGCACCGTCGTGAATAGACCTATTTCCCAAATTGTTGGTTGAAACCCTAAAACATAGGCAAATAAACCTAATTTTGGAAACTTGCTCAACTCACGTCAGTGGTTCAGCTGCGTGGTCGAATTATTAATTTAATTATAACACTTAAACTATGGGAGCTCATATCTCAAACGTAGGTTCAGTGGACTTAATTCACTATTAAACTGAAACGTTCATGCACCCTTGCTTCGACAGCGTGTTACAATGTCAACAGACAAAGTATAGTTATTACCTTTCACCGCCCCCATTTTATTTGGTCCGTAATCAGAGGCATACACTTTTATTCAAGATTGAATCATTTTTCCCCATTTAACTCCTAAAAACCAATTTGTTAGATTCCAAATACCCTTTACAGAAGTTTGTACTGAAGTGGAGAGAAAACGTAGGTGTACTATGCAGTTTTTATTTAGTTTCGTTCAAAACATTTATCTTGTTTTATATAAAATACTAGCTGTCCCGATTCGACTTTGCACGGATAAACAAATCAAAGTTAAATGTATATTAACCAAAAAAATATATTAAATGTATTATATTTCATATGGGGATTTTTAGTAACTTTGACCCCCTCAATCACCCCTAAAATTTAGATTTTTTTTTATTTTTCTTAGTGAGCACCTAGAGGAAGCTACATATCAAATTTCATTCCAATCCGTTCCGTGGTTTTTGAGATTTCGTGATGAGTGAGTGGTATTAGATAACTAGCTGACCCGTGCGAAATTTCGCAAGTTAAGAGTACTTACCTGATTTAGTTAATTTAATTTAGTTTATTTATTTACGTTGGTTTATAAAATGACAGTTTATAACTGTTTATAAAGCTTTACGTTGGTTTAATTTGAATTGCGAGATAGTTTAAACTTGCACATGGAATGTAAACAATATAAACTAACAGCTGTCATGTTAGCTTAACAGATTCGCCTTTCATTAGGAATTATATGAAAGTTGTTGTAAGAATTTTTTTAACGAAAAGATCCCAATGTTAATTGGGTTTCTCCTAGTTTATATATATATAAGCCAAATACCATTCACTGACTCATCACGATTTCTCAACAACTACTCAATGGATTTTAATGAAATTTGGTATGTAGCTTCCTCTAAGTGCTCGCTAAAAAAGCACAATTCAAAAAATTCTAAATTTTATGGGGGGTTTGAGGAGGTCAAAGTTACTAAAAATTCCGCAAAACGGATTGGAATGAAATTTGGTATGTAGCTGCTTCCTCTAGAGTCTCAGGTGCTCGCTAAGAAAGGTTTTCAAAAAGATTCGAAATTTTAGGGGAGGGGGTTGGCGGGATCAAAGTTACTAAGAAAAACATCGAATGGATTGGAATGAAATTTGGTATATAGCTTCCTCCCTCTAGGGCCCAAGGTGCACGCTAAGAAAGGTTTTCAAAAAAATTTTAATTTTATGGGGGGGGGGGTTGTGGGATCAAAGTTACAAAAAAAAAAACATCGAATGAATTGGAATAATATTTGGTATGTAGCTGCTTCCCCTAGGGCCCTAGGTGCTCGCTAAGGAAGGTTTTAAAAAAATTCGAAATTTTAGGAGGGGTTTGGGAGTGTCAAAGTTAATACATCACGATTTCTCCAAAACTACCGAACGGATTGGAATAAAATTTGGTATGCAGCTTTTTCTAGGGCCCTAGGTGCTCGCTAAGAAAGGTTTTAAAAAAGTTCGAAATTTTAGGAGGGGCTTGGGGGGGGGGTCAAAGTTACTAAAAATCCCCATAAGAAATACATAGTGTAATATATTTATTGACATGTTTGTTTTGTTAATATACATTTAACTTTGATTTGTCTACCCATGCAAAGCCGGATCGGGCATCTAGTACATAATAAAAAAGAAAACGTTAATTCTTCCCAGTTACTTCATAACAATTTCATTGTGCAACTTTAGGTAGACATGGCGATTAATTTTAATTACAAAAGAGCAGTCTGTTAAGGGTTGAAATGTTACATTCAATAATAAGTTATAATGTTATAAACAGGGAAGGGATTTTAATTAAATTGAAATGCACCATTAAACAATTTTTTCATGAATGAGGATTTTTATGGGAAAAGCCATGTAATTAACATCTTTGCTAATTAAAAACATTAATTTTAAGCTATTTGTCTATTTTTCGTCATTAGCGGGTAACATAAGCTTTAAAATTATTTTTGAATCATTATTGATGAAGAATTAAGGGAGATAAATCATTGCTACAAAAAAACACATTTGAGATAAAATATATAAGGACAGTTTTATTTTTGTTTCTTTGGATAATCTCACAAACAAACCAAACGCTATTATGTATATATATCAATCTACAGTCTCAAATTTAGTAAATCATTATTAACCTTTTAATCCAAAAGAAAATCTACGATTACTCGCACGTGAAATTAATTTAATTTAATTAATTTTCTATTAATTTGTGCTTCATTGTTGCTGAATTATTATCAATATTCCTGTTGTTATAATAAATGAAATTGTTGTTATTCTGTTTTATGGTAAATCCTAATGAAATTAAATTACGTACGCTGTTTTAATTAATTACCAACATTAATTACATTGACTGCAATGCGTTCAACTGTATTTAAAATGATAACGAACCATATGGACTCTTGTAGGTAGATAATTTTTCACAGCATACAACACAATTAATGAGCAAAACTTGAAGACAGAATCTGACAACTAGTACAATATGTTCATTAACTCACACGCATTTCAACAAGAAAGTTGCCACATTCTGTGATGTAGGAGCCGGTGTCACTTATCACCTATATACCGGGTGACCATAAAGTCCCACCCCTTAACTTTGGAACAAGTAGAAATAAATAAACGAGCTTCGAGGTATCTTTATATGACAAAAGGAGATGAATTTTGGTATCACTGACCCCCCCAAAATGGGGGTTGAGAGGGTAATTCAAAAATCTTAAATACCAACCCCCATCATTTGATACCTCATTTTAAAGGGCTTGATAAATGAAGAAGAATGGCGTAAATTAAAGGTATCTATCGAAAATTGCGGCCAGTCAAAGTTTAAAACACGTAATGAATACATTTTATTGGTATCCAGGTCACTAATGGTATTGAATTAAAGTTTCTTTCTTACCTTATCGTTTTTTCCGTCAAGTGACCTCACTTTTGTAAATTGTGACGCGTTTCGGGCTTGTTATCCCATCATCAGATAATATAAGATTAATACCTCTTATATAAGGTCGTTAAGTTTTTAAAAAACACAATACAGTTTACATGTAGAGTTTGTTTAGGTGTGCACACGTCGGCTGCTGGCCAGAGACTGTCCTTTTTTTTGCATAAATTTATTTATTGCCACATAACATTAAACTTGTGTTACTAATTTTTTCTTTGGCGGGTTTCTTCGTCACACGTTTGGCACCTTTATTGATCTTCTTCTTCATGCTGAAAGAACTACCACGTCCGCCTTTTTTAAACAATTTTCAACGGACTTCTTTTATCTGGTCATTCGTTTTGAGGTTTCAGACACAGCTTTCAACGTTTCCATTTCTATTTTAAGCGTAAAAATTTCTGTACTCTTCTTTATTAAGGGCTTTTGCACAGGTTTTTTTGTCAGGTTTTGGTGTTTTACCGGTTTTCTTTACAGGTGTCTTAGTTTTATGTGGAATTATTTCTCCACTTGCCTTTACTAAGGACTTTTGAACAACTATTTTGACAGTCGCTGGCCGGCAGCCGACTTGTGCACACGTAAACGGACTCTGAATGTGAACTGCATTGTGTTTTGTGTATTTTGTGTTTTTAAAACTTAACGACCTTATATAAGAGTTATTAAAACATCTTATTAACAAAGATTTTCAATGAGATTGCAATACCTTTCATTGGTAATAAAGCTAAAGACTTACCTTAATTCTAAATTTAGATTAAACTCTCAAAATGACTCCATTTACTTCTTTGCGAAAATAAAACCTTGGCTTAAAGGAACGCCTTATTACTTAACATCTGGATATGCAGCATTGAATAAAGGAGGTTTCGTGTAGATACCTCCTTGCTTCTCTGTATCCAGAAACTGCAAGTTTATTCGTTCCTTTACAATGCAACATAGTGTTTGTAAAGTAATTAAAATTGTGTTAACATAGTGTTTAAAATTTGACTGGCCGCCATTTTCGATAGGGTTAAGATAGAGACCTCTAATTTGTGCCATACTTTTTCTTTTATCAAGCCCTTTAAAATGAGGTATCACTTAATGGGGGCTTGTATTTAGGATTTTTGAATTACCTCTCAACCCCCCATTTTGGGGTAAGAGGGAAAATGTTCGGTTAAACCAAAATTCACCTTTTGTTATATTTTGATACCCCGAAGCTCATTTATTTATTTCCACTTGTTCCAAAGTTAAGGGGGGGGGGACTTTATGGACACCCGGTAGCCTGTATAAAAACGGCTTTGACCTGACTGTCTCACATAGAATGAACGACGAACAAGATTCGTATACTTAAGATATAAATACGAAAATTTAAATGTATATTCTTACGGGGGTCATAGACGCACAATAAGAAAGGATATTGCTAAATTTGTATTTTAAAACGAAATAAACGGTACCAGGAACTGGCACATACTTTCTCACAAACATATTTAAATTATTAAACAGATTCACGGTGACTTGTAGGGTGGGGTAGGAGAGGTGATTTTGTATTAAAGTTGTTTTCCCATAAAAATCCATAAAATAACGGAAAAACCAACTTTTCTCAAAAATGGCTCGAACGATTTTGATTAAAATTTTACAGTTTATAGTACTTTAGGTCCCTAATAAACTATAAAATTTTAATCAAAATTGTTAGAGCCGTTTTTGAGAAAAGTTGATTTTTCCGTTATTTTAAGGGTTTTTATGGGAAAATTACCCTTAAAAATAAAAAATTCACAAAAATGAAAAAACGCCTGGAGATACCGTGGATCAGTACCTCCATACCAAATTTCATCAAAATCGGACGACTGGTTTAGGCTCTAGGCTGATAGCATCCACACAGACACACAGACACACATACAGACACACACACACAGACATCACGCCGAAAACCACTTTTTTAGGTTCAGGGTGGCCCAAAACGGATATTTCCACCAAAAACGCAAACTCGAAAATTTTGACGAATACAATACTTTCTCCATATACTATGGTATAGGGGGAGAAAGTAAAAATCCATGCGTACCCTCCCAGCACAATATCAGATAAATCAGCTGTTCCGGTCAAAAGATTAGCAACACCTTTCTGTTTACATTCATTACCATAGAAACCAACTTAGCAAATTTAGAATCACTTTATTATCCTTCACAACCAACAGCTTTTTAGGTTAGATTAACAAACTAAAAGCAAACAAACAAAAATCAAACTCAAACGCTTACCGCATTATAATTTTATTCGATTCAGACAAGTGATGTTACATATTATAAATTTGCTGAGTAATGTTGCTATGGTAATGAATGTAAACAAACATGACTTGTTGCTATGCTTTCTATACGAACAGCTGTTTTTGTGCCCCTGATAGAATCAAAAGAAATCTTTCTTCCATAAGATTAACATTGAAACTTTTAAGTCCAGTGGGACACAGCCCTAATGTACTAGGACCTCGGTAAATGGCCTAAAACCTTCCCAGGATTAACCTATGTTAATATGCAAAATTTCAAAGCAATCGGACGGACGGTTTGGTAACGCATAAAGGACAAACAGAAGACAGAAAGACATGCATTTGATTTTATATACATAATAACTTTTTTTAATTGGTTAAAGATGGACTTTTCTACAATTTTTATGGTAAAAAGAACCTGTTGACCAAATATTTTACCTGAGTGTAAACATTCTAACAAAATTATTTTTGTTCAAATTACCCGTAGCTTTCAAGCTCATTTCGTTATACTCACTGTTTTCTTTTCAATCATCCTTTAAACAGTTTTAAATCCAGTTCTGTTATAATATGGAATTGGTTTTCGTTTAAAAAAAATCAAAACCGAAGCACACTTATACATTCCTCAAATGCACAGTATCAATTCCAAATGTACGTAGAATGCAAAAATAAAAGTAACATAATTTCTCTACTTTCCCTCCGGCTTGACAGACTGTCTAATTTACATATGTCAACAAGCTCCCTCTATGGATTATTTGCATATAAATTGATATTCCAACACTTTCATGTAAATAAAATCCGATATGATATCAATATCCGGGCACTTTGTATCATTAATTAAAAGGAATATGAACTGTAAAAGTACTTCTCTAGTTTTTTTCCTCCCTGTTTCAAAAATCGGGAATAGAAAATTCCGCTAAGAGTGTTCTCTGATAACATAAAGCAGCATTGACTGTATACATGTTAGACGTTTGAGAAAAGGAGAATGAATATTATTGTTGCATCTATATATTAAAAAAAATTCCTGCTTTTTATTCACTCACTTCCTAAAGTTAATACTTAACCGATTTTGATGATTCTTTTTTTTTACTTAAAAGATAATTTCAAGTTCTAAGTCACTGTGAAGATAAATATTTTATTTACACTTTTTTTGTTGCTACATTCCGAGTTTTAAAATTGCATCAGTATGCTACAACTAAATTGATAGGAAATAATTTGTTCTAAACAGCTGATAACCTAATTGAGTTTCGAATAAATAAGTTTTTACTTTACCCAACTGTCAACAGATGATTCAGGTTATGTTATTATTGATGTGTTTTAGGTCTGATTTGTTGCTGTGTATGTTGGTGTGTAATTGAACTATGAAGTTTTGTTTAGGCTTCTTATTTTTGTCATACCTGATAATAAATGAAAGTAATATTGTTAAGATACGCGGAGATGGTAATTGAATTGAGAATTTGATTAGTTTTAATAAATTAACCTTTTCAGTGGCACGCCCGTATATACGTTTGTGCTATTATAAACGTCTCACGAATACACACCATACAGACTCACTTAATAAGAACCGAGCAACTTGTTGTAACCGCTCCTAGATGGTGCTGATAAACTATATTTTCCTTTAGACGTAATATTTAAACCGTTAGTAAAGTGACTGAAGTATTGTTAATTTGTCAGTTTTCTTTAATCAAGCCGTAGCCTAGTGGATAACGTTGCGTCTTCCTGATCAGAAGATGCCGGGTTCGAATCTAGGCTAGGGGAGACCAGTCACCAGATATCTAATCATATGTGTGGTTTGAGGGTAGGAGGGAGGAAGTAAAGCAAACGGTGGTTGGCTCGCTTCCAAGCTGACGGGATATGACTAGATATCTGGTCTCCGGCTGGGGCTGTTTTGCATAATTTTACTAAAGTATATATATATATATATATATATATATATTTACTAAAAAAAACAAAAAAATACTGAACATTTGATTTCTTGATTTTTAAGACAAGTAAATAATTATTTTGGTAATGTGACCCTATGTTGTTCCCCGCCACTGCAAAGGTTAAAAAGGTGAAAAACAAGTTGAATTTCGTTACTTTACATCAAGAAATGCGACCACAGGAGATACTCGTCAATATTAAAGGTAATACACGTAATTCAATCCCTCAGCTGAAACGCTGGCCTTGAGTTGAGCGAATTTTCAAAATTATGTTTATACGTTTCTAATATTTGGGAAATTGGTCTACTCACTAAAGCGCTGAATAGCTGCCTCGGTGTACGAAATCTGTTAGAAAAATTTGTTTGAACCTCGTCCAGCCCCGGCTCGCTGATTCGTTCCGCTGCACTCGATTCCACGTTGACCGTGCAGTACAGGTCTTACGGGAGGATAGACATGCTACTACCATTACAGGGAACATCACGTTTATTGTCATGCGGGTTGCGTCAACTGTACGAGCTTTGCATGGGAGTTGATGTTTTTAGTCGGCTAGTACAGCTGAGACTGTCGTACGGATACCATGGCTTATAAGCGCTCTGTACTGCAAGGTGAACGTGGAATCGGTATAGTAGCGGAAACACCGCTTTTCGAGTTTTCACCTCCCCTTGAGCCCCCGGATCATGGACTGCATCGCTCGCTCGCATAAGAACAACCGTGCTTTGTAAGGTACTTTTATGGTATTTTAGAATTTGATCAATTTTCAGCAACCAGACGGACTATAAGGTATTGTATTAATCAAAATGTGCGGAGTAATCTCCCGAGCATCTTAAAAAACCAAATCGGTCGTAAAATGTGACCGTTAGAATGCAAACACATATATATTATGTAAAATATGTTCTGGGGACTATGATCGGTGCTCATTTACCTTAAGTCTCGCCATAAGAGACACTGCAATAGCTCATATTTCCTATGGAAATGCGGTAAAAAGTGCGTGTGACTCGCGCGTTGTACGTGAAACTTCTTAGGTTTTAGAAAGAGCTGATTTTATGCGTTGCTCTCTTTGCATAAGATGACCAACTCGGTCAAAAAACTGAAACCATAATTTCTTGGTAATTGTTTACAACATTTTTAAATTAGCCTAAAACCAACATTTCAAAGCAATGGATTTGATCGTATTTGTTAAATTTATTTAGAATTCAAAACATGTTGGTTTTAGACAAGTTTTTTAGACAATTACCGAAAAATTATGTTGACAGTTTTTTTTTAGTTTTTTTCTATAACTCAGTTATCCTTTGACCCACGGAAACGAACAAGAAAACATTTTGTCTGTCGTTCAAAAAGAAAAACATTAGGTCTCTTGTAATTTTTTTAAGGTTTTGGTACGAAGTTCCTTAAAGCTAGTTGAGGTAGAAGCTAACAAATAGAAAACGTAATGCGTAACGAAAAAAGTGTTATTAATTGGTTGCTACGGCAATGACAAATGTAAAATACGAGTAACGAAAAGCGTTATCAAATTGGTTGCTACGGCAACGAATGTAAATACATTCAGGGAACAAGTGTTTTGGTTCATCAGTTTAAATTAAGAGACGATCGGCTCCGTCCGGCGTAGTTCAGGTATCGTCAAGCGCTGAAATACATTCAATAAACATAAAATGTCGGTTCATTATTGTGTGTAAATCATAAAATTATTGTGTGTATATTTCATTTATTTTACCTGAATTAACGGCAACACACAATAGTTTTAGGTTAGTCCTAGAAAGTAATTTTAAGTCTAGGCCTAACCTAAAATTACTGTATGTAGGCCAATGTTTCCGTTAAGACAGGTAAAATAAATTAAACACACACACAATAAATTTAGGTTAGGCCTAGACTGATGAACCAAAATTTCATGTTTTTTTAATGTATTTGCAATGAATAGACACTTAACTGTGTTAGCTTTGATGTTATAATTAATTCTACACCTTTATTGCAATGTTAAACGTACGGAAACGGTAAATATTTGTATAAAAAAGAAACTAATAATAAACGGCAATAGACAGATTAAAATTATGCGTGTATGTTGCCGTTAAGGCTGGCAAAATAATTGAAGAAAAGGCGTGATGAACTTCGTTCCTGAAGGGGTTCCCACGACCGCACGCATTTACTTTTTCATTCAAAAGTACTTTCATTTACTTTTTCACTTCATATTCCACGTTAAAAATGTGTATCATTCCCAATTTATAAATTATAAATATAAATTCTGGGTGTTTGGTACACTTTTAAATAACATAAAAAATGCTTATAAGTAAGTGTAACTCAATATACTAGAAGTTCTGTGAACAGTAGACCTCGCTCGTTGAAATAACAAATGTGGTTTTGAGCTTAGGTTAAAAATTGTGTACCAGTAAGGAAGTAAGCACAAGGTTTAGCCAGGGAAACATTATTTTGCAATTCCCGCGATTCCGGGATTTCTAGTTCTCGTTTTTTTTTCTTTTCTTGAGCTTTAACTGCTAAAGATTTTCTTTTAGAGGCATTGTGTTTTATTTAGGTTAATAATGAGTAAGATAGCTAAACGTATCAAATTATAGAGGGACAACATAGAATTAAATATTTACATACTTAAATAACTAAAACTTAACAATATATTTACAGTTCCATAATTTCCACATCATATTCCAATATTAGAAATAATGAAAACAAACGATGTTAAAACGTCGTGATAGTGATCTCAACTTTATTCTCAACCCATGTACCAACACTTCCCACGGTGTCAAACGAAAGTGTATGTCCTTTATCGCCTAGCGGTTTCATTTGTTTCATCTCATTTTGTAATTCAAGTAAAGTTAAGTCAAATACTTTTATGAAATTTACAATGATAATTTACAAGTATTCAGTTTAATTCTTTGATTTATTCTCTACACTTTCTTATCCTCTACACTTTCTTATTATTATATGCCATTTTTTGCAAAGGATATATTCCTAAATTACTATTCAAAACAGGCCTAGTTTTGTTAGCAGTCTTGTAGTAGGAACATAAAAACTAGTGTTTTCAAAATAAGACATTTGAAATTGATAAATATTTGTATATAATTCTATTTGGAACTAAATTAAGAAACTTTTTTACATTTATGAAAAAATTACAATATTTTTTACTACTTTTTATGTAGGCCTAAAGTTGAACTTTTTCCTTTCGTTACTGAACATGCTAATAACTAATAAATGTTTCTTGATTTAATAACTTTGTTATGATTTAATAATTTTACTTCAATCATTTTTTTACTGGCATATATAAATTCTTTGAACCTTTATCTACAAAAAAGCTACGGAACACTATTTAATTGGTTTAGAATAAATGTATAAAAACATGGTTGAAATACAAAAACTTGGACGATTTTTAACAAATTTGAAGTTTACGGCCATTTTGTGAGCTTACCGTTAGAGATACGGAAAAAAAACAAGAATACAATTTTGTTGAAAATCAAATTTTCTACTAGCAAAATGTCATTAGTTTTTAAATTCGACTTACGGTTAAGCAACAAACTGGCTTTGGAAAAAAGCTTACACTTAGAGAAACGGTGCGGCCGCCATTTTTATTTTATTTAAAGGGTTAAAAATGAAAAATGGAAAAAACCTTATACATACATGGCTCGGCCTAGGAATAAGGAACATTCATGCAAAAATCATCAAAATCGGTCAAGGCGTTTGGCCGTAATCGTGAGACAGACACACAGACACACAGACGAAATGCCGAACGGTCGAGTTAAAACGGAGACCTCGCTTCGCTCGGTCAATAATCTATTTTGTAAGTTACAGTGAGTTTTTGTAAACACTCATTTATTTCAATGTATATACAGTCCGATCCTGTATACATTGAAAGGTTTTCATGTCTCTGTATATCTCTAAGGTTTTTTGGTCACACACTGTATATTACATGAAACAGAATTACATAGTTGGTGATATCCACTATAACACTCAGTTCTGTGTTTAGAATTTTAATAATTCGACCACGCAGCTGAACCGCTGACGTGAGTTGAGCAAATTTCCAAAATTAAGTTTATAGACCGATATTTTAGGGTTTCGACCAACAATTTGGGTAATAGGTCTATTCACGACGGTGCTGAATAGCTGCAAAATGGTTCGCACGCCATTCCGCATATTGGGAGTATCTTCAATAACACAAAGCATTGCGTGCTTCGCACGCCATTCCACATATTGGGATTGTCTTCAATACACAATGCATTGCGTGCTTCGCACGCCATTCCACATATTGGGATTGTCTTCAA